>APFE031437167.1:117370-159563 GCA_000404065.3 Pinus taeda | reverse complement strand
AACCCACGCACCCTGTTTCAGAAAATGACGTCCCCGTCCTCGTACCCGTCCCCGAACCCACGTTTCCTGGCAACATAGGTATTTCTTTATATTAAGACCTCTTTTCAAAATAACTTTATTATCTTATGATAATAATAGTTTCACTTTCTTTTTTTTATATAATAAATTGGACTTTTTTTTTATATAATAAATTGGTCCCTTTTTTATATACTTAATTACTTCCTTGATAAATTTTTAATGTCACCCCACTTAATAATTATAAAGGTCATGTCTTTTCATATGACACGGTCATGATGTTAAAATACCATGGGCTATTACCACGGGTTGTTTTTAAAACCTCCATTAAAATGTTCTCCACTTAAAAAGTAAAATGTATTCTTTTTGTTTTTTGTTTTTTTATATAATTGATTTTTTTTATGTTTTTTTTTTTTAAACTTTTTCTTCTTTTTTTAATTTACTTATAATTTTTTTTTGGTTAATTTTTTTTTCTTCTTTATTTGTATGGCCAAAGGCCTAGAAAAACGGAGAAAAGGAGAAACTCCCAAATTCTGAGCAAAATGCTTCAATTGTACGGCAACAAGGTTGACGAATTTCGATAGCCAAGGACCTAGATTGGAGAATGAGCTTTGTATACCGGTTAAGCAACCTAGAGGACCAAATTGCTCTGATACCAAATGAAGCGAACAAAGTTCATTTTACAGATTAATTACTCCAAAATACTTGGAATGTCAAGATATCCATTTAGGATATAAATATTATATTAAATATATGAATAAGAATAAGAATAAGATGCTTTACAAATGAGAACGAGAGGCTTGCTTATATACCAAGCGAGTGTCTCTTCATGAAGAGTCATGTCTCAATTAGACATGCCTCTTCAACCTAATTACTGCTTAACTAATAATTATATATGCTTATTATCATTTATATTATTTATATATATTTTATTCATTACACTTATCTGCGGTGCCCTTGCCGAATCCTCATAACGAGTGGTCACATTACTTGTGGGATGATTGACTTTCCCAGTTGATAGTCAGCTCAAGGGGATCTTGGGTTGTGTTTTTAAAACTATGGTTACACCTGGGCCTCCAAAATTTGATTGCATCATAATACATCGCTTTTCTATACGATTGTAATCCACTGGGGCTTTAGCTAGTGAGTGCCCATTGTCCTAAATGTATTTAGCATGTGTATGCAATCATATGCACAGAAACCTATTTTTAGCTAGGGCCATAGTTAAGGTTGCCAGAACTATTTTGATGTTATGTTGAATTTGAATGTTGAAAATATAAAGATAACAAAAAAGTCTCAAGTACAAAATAGGTATGTGATGTACAAGAAGTCTGTTGAAAACTAGCAAACCATTAGAATAATGGCGTAGAAGTGCTAACTGCTCTGCTATCGAATCACGAAGTTATATGAAGCACCTTAAATATGGGGTCCTTTTCCCAAGGAAAGGCATCATCATTTTTCACCCTAATCGTATGTATTTCTAAAAGTACATTAATTTTGGAGTGCTATATGCTGTGATCACTTGAAATGTGAATGGTTAGTTTGTATGTAGTATAAACTGCTTGATTATTAATATCATCGAGTCATCTCTAGGATAAAGTTCATGTATTCTGATCCGACGGTAGTCAGTGGATTCATCTAACAAATTGTCTGTGCAGATGTTAAGCTACAAGCCAATGAGACAGAGTATGGATCCTACAGAGTGAAGATATCTTCGAACACAATGGATGCTGTTGTAAAATGTAGATCCTCACTGGAACAGCTACTGAAAGGAAATGTTGTAGCAGATGACAAGTTCGATCCTGCAGCTATACAGCTACTTTTTACTCGTGAGGGGTTTCAGCTTCTAAGATCATTAGAACGGGAGACCAAGACTTGTATAATATTTGAAAGACGCAGTCATAGTATCAAAATTTTTGGTCCAGCCAACAAAAGTGATAAAGCTATTAAAGATCTGGTACATAACTTGATGTTGCTTCATGAAAACAAACATCATCAAATATCTCTTAGAGGGGAAGGGGTACCATATGGGTTGATGAAGGAAATTGTCAAAAGATTTGGTGTGGAGCTAGCTGGATTTAAAGCGTGCATTCCAGATGCAGAATTTGTTCTTGATACACGTCGTCATGTTTTGTCTGTTCATGGGAGTAGAGAGTCAAAAATTAAAGCTGACAATGTTGTTGCTGAAACGGCAAATAGTATCAAGGGGATTCATAATCATATGCTAAAAGAAGTTGATCAAAGTGGGAATGCTTGTCCCATCTGCTTCTGTGATATTGAAGACTGCTACAGACTTGAAGGATGTGGGCATGCCTTCTGCAGATCATGCCTAGTTGAGCAGTGTAACTCAGCCATGCGTCATCATGAGGGATTTCCTCTTCTTTGTGCTCGTGAAGATTGCAACCATATGTTCTTAGTTGCTGATCTAAAATCCTTGGTCTCCAGTGAGGCACTGGATGACTTATTTAGAGCTTCTCTCGGGGCATTTGTAGCTTCGAGCAAAGGTACCTACAGATTCTGCACCACCCCAGACTGCCCATCAATATATGAGGTGTCAACTTCTGGTAGACTCTTTGTTTGTGGCAGTTGTTCGGTGGAGTTGTGTACAACCTGTCATCTAGAGTATCATCCGTACCTGTCATGTGAAGAATATAGAGAATTCAAGCAAGATCCTGATGCCTCTCTGAAAGAGTGGTGCAAAGGCAAAGAGGATGTTAAAAGGTGTCCTGGTTGTGGGTTCACAATTGAAAAAACTGAAGGTTGCAATCACATCAGTTGTAAGTGTGGTAAACATATTTGCTGGGTATGTGTAGAGTCCTTTGACAGCAGTGACAGTTGTTATAGCCATTTGCGTGCTGTACATGGTGGTTACTAATTGCAAACTCTCTTTTTCTTCATTTCATGTTGAGCTGATGATGTTTATGTTTGTTATGAGTTGTGATAGATATTTTAGTGCACGTGTTTTGTTCCTCCACACAAGCTAAGGTTAGGTTAGTTGTGGTAGATTGAACTGAGGTGAAGTGACACATGAAAGGATAGGAAACTTCTAGTGCCGGAAGGGATAAGGCGGTGTTTAAAACATATGGAACTCTATTGATAAAACTCAACCTTGATTGATATGGACTGTTGAGTAAGATGGGGAAAAGTAGACATTCGAAGTACATTATGAAGTAGAACTTTCTTAATTACAGGGGGTAAACTCATTATGATTCAAGATCACACAATAATAATTCAATCGAACAACCTTTGCCACAACTTATGTCACCAAATCAAAAGTCATGAATTAAATCAAACTTAATAATGTCGCTTACCTCTTTCTAGGACATGAAACAAGAAGTGATTTCTCAATCTATTGGTGTTTAACGCAGTGATTTCTATCAAACCCACCTTACTGAATTTAATATGTAGCTGAGCATAGGCTTCTATCAACTTACATGAAAATACATACATTTTTATTGTACTATAGTTTTTCCAATTGATGTTCGACAGGTAGAAGCAATCATTAAGAGGGTGTTGCAATCTGGGATTAGCCAGAACCACAAACTCACCATGGCAAATTGCATTAAAACTGCACACTTGATGCTAATACAAACACAAAGTTTGCTTTTATGGCCACCCACTATCAAATCTGGGATTGACAGAAGGGAAAAGAAAACCGTCGAAGACTACTTGAAGAGCACCAATTGGTCCAAGAGGAAATTGGAATTACAGATACATGGCTGAGTCTTAAGCTTTAAGGTTCCAACACCTGCTTCTACCCATGGTAGTGGTTGGCCACAAGCAAAATGAGACAACACTTACACGGGTAGAGGAAATTGGAAATACAGATACACAGCTGCAAAAGAGCATTTGGTTTAAGGTTCCAACACCTGCTTCTACACATGGTGGTAGTTCAATCCTCAGCCATGATGAGACAACTTTTTCGTAGGTCTAAGTTAAAGAGCGGTGAATTGTATTATATGTCGTATTTTGGCTTGAGTTTTCTCAATACATTCGAGATTTCTGAGGAAGATGATAGAAATGTTGGATTTCCGAATCAGTATTGCTTTGTTTTTTTAGATTGGTAAAAGATGGGGTTCTACTGGTGCCCTGAGTCTTAGTGATATCTGACGTTTGTTACACTTGGTACAACGAGTCCCTTAAGAGTTTGCCAACAAGATATACTTGTTAGTGGCAACCCACAGACTAAACAAGAATAACAAGGCTAAATTCATCCTCCAACTGAAATCATCATAGCACTGAAACTGATACAACTATTGAATGGGTTGCAGCCCTGGGACTCCCTGAAAGCAATTTAACTATACAACAACTTGATCATCTTTCTTTATCTTGTTTTAAATACAAGAGTTAGCTCTTCAACAAAATTTTGGCCAACTCGAACCAACTCCCAAACTTGCGAGTCAATCTGCTACTTTGTCGACCTCTATAAATATGAGAGATTCTGAACTCTTTGAAAGTTTCTAGAAGCCTAAGAGCATCGTGGGTAACCTTATCAGTCTGCCGATCTGGGGTATTCTCTCTTTGGATGACCTCCACAATGATCATCTAGCCTCCAATGTCCAGCGTCATCCTATTGTTCTCAAAGGCCAAATGAGAAAGATGATCCGTGGCTCAGACAAGTTACATCTTATTGTTCTGAAAGGTCAAATGAGAACTTTTGAAAGAGGTTATTTGAAGACCTGTTAATGTGGTTTTTGATCTTATTGTTCTCAAAGGTCAAATGAGAACTTTTGAAAGAGGTTATTTGTAGACCTGTTAATGTGGTTTTTTGATCTTTGTGCATGCATATGATTTTTTAGTTTTAATGATAAAACCCATCGGTTCTATTTTTATGGGCGAGTCCTTCAATTGAGCGATTTTTTTGTAAACTTTATGATTACTCGTCGAACATTCAATATTTAGTCTACTTACAATGCTGGAATGATTGGTGTAATTTGTACAAATGGTTGCATTGCAGATATTGTTATTATATGTAATTAAGGTTTATACTAGATTATTTATTTTTTCATTCATTATATTATTATGTATGTTTAATGTTAATCTAGTCAAATTTGATATGTATGTTCAATAACTTGTGTGAAAATTCTGGGAAAAATGGTTTTTAATGCAAAACAAATTTTTTATTGACATCTTGACTTGTCAGAGTTTAATCCGGTGAATTTTCAGCATTAGGATTGTTGTAAAATATAAACAAAATGGTACGTCTTGACTGGTCAGAGTTTAATCCTGTGAATTTTCAGCATTAGGATTGTTACAAAATATAAACAAAAAGGTACATCTTGACTGGTCAGAGTTTAATCCTGTGAATTTTCAGCACTAGGACTGTTATAAAAATATAAGCAAAAAAGTCATAATAGGAGGTTATATTTTAACATCCTCAATCCGATAAGAAATTCAACATAAAAGATACCAATGAATTCCAATAAGTTTCAGCTCTCCATATCAATTTTATCATGCATATTACAGATTAGAACATAAGAAATTCAACATAAAAGATAACCAATGAATTCCAATTAAGTTTAAGCTCTCCGTATCATTTTTATCATGCATATTACAGGTCAGAACACATGTTTGACAGCAGCATACAATGGTAAATCTGTCATTATATTCTTTATCATACCGCTAAATCACTTTAACACATTGACCCTTAACTTATGTCATATACAAGATACAATGTGCCATAAATTATGAATATAGATAATTGAAATCATATCAGCAATTAACATAATTATTTGACAGGTAAAAACATCATATATATATATATATATATATACCATAGGCTTATCACAACACTACTACAATTCTTTAGCTTAAGTTATTCTTTAGCTTTACAAAACTTAAGCTAGGGAAAACCAATGAAACAGAGATGCAGATTAAGGAGGTACTACAAGTGTGTATCATACAAGCATGATACTACAAGTGTGTATTGTACAAGCATGCCCTACAAGTGTGTATCGTACAAGCATGCCCTTCAAGACACATTTTTTCTTTTTCACTTCAAAAAATAGGGTTTTCTTCAACTTTAATTTCCAAATCTTCAATGGATAAACCTAAACCCTAGTTTGAAGGACACTGTAAAAAAATTCATGAACCCTGAACCCAAGAGAGTACAAAATAAGATTGCAGAGCGAGATGAGAAGTAACACACTCTTTTTGATCGCTTTTCTACCAACCTATTACCACAGGAGTGATAGTGGGTGGATTGGTCCATAAACTGCCATGGATATTCCACTGGACATTTTGTCACCACAAATCTAATAAAACTATATTTAAAATGTTGGAATCCACACTATTATTTCTCTTTAGATTTATGGATTTGCAGATCACTGTTAATTGCATATGCATGCAAATTAAAATTATGTAGAAAATAAAGATTAACGAAATAAAAATTTACAAACAATGATTTGACACGATATAACCTAGGAAACCCTTTTGGGAGAAAATTCACCTAGAAGGTGAGGCCATTATGCTGCCTTTCTCTAAATAGAAAATGACTACGAGTACAAAGAAGTAAGACTTGTGGCATTGGGTTACCAAAATACACAGAGCCTTTTTTTGTGCTATCTTCATATACCTTTCGGCTATTTTGCTTGTCTATGGAACAAGTGCACTAAAAAAAGAATTGAACCTTTTTCCTTCTTAGTGGTCCGGTTATAACATAGCTCGATAGCGCAGCTAGAAGGTGAGGCCATTATGCTGCCTTTCTCTAAATAGAAAATGACTACGAGTACAAAGAAGTAAGACTTGTGGCATTGGGTTACCAAAATACACAGAGCCTTTTTTTGTGCTATCTTCATATACCTTTCGGCTATTTTGCTTGTCTATGGAACAAGTGCACTAAAAAAAGAATTGAACCTTTTTCCTTCTTAGTGGTCTGGTTATAACATAGCTCGATAGCGTATTAGTGGTTAGGTTTGACTATCTCAACACTTAAATAGAGTTACAATATAAACTCTTCTAGAGTTTTCTTCACCATAATCACGCTCTAGCCCTTTTTCTATGAATAATGGGTGCTGACATACCATCATCTCAAATTATCGTAGTGAAAACATGAAGGTCAACTTTTGCTTGGCATAACTTTTGCATATAGAGTCTGGTTGAGGTGGTTCTTGCACTGTTGGAAATGTCTCTATGTGTAGAATGTGAAAAAAAGTGCGGCACTAAAACAACAAAGTTTTACCCCTAAAAACATTGTTTGATGTCTCAAATGCTCCTGAAAGTTTCAAACCCCAATTTGCCAAACTGGATCCTGCTAGTAAAAATGATCTCGTGACTTGATTCTTCCACTTTTTCCACTCTGAAAGCATTGCGCTAGATGAAAAAAATATAATGATCCAATCTGGATCACACCTCCCCTTTTTGGGAGACTTTTGGTCCCTAAAAGCTTATACTGATGAGGTGAGGAAAAATTCCCTCAGTGTTAATGTACCATTGAGCTTTGCTTAGAAGTTGTCATTTCAACCAATCTGCCAAAGGTCATGTTGCCCTCGTCTTGTAGTTCTGGACCTCTCTTGCAAAACTGTATGTTATGTTAACTTTCCCTGAACATCTGGTGTTGAATATTCTACAGAAGGTAGGACCTGCGCCTTTTCTTGATCTAACATGGGCTTTAAATTCTCCACATTTACAACTGAATAAATACACAAGCATGGGGGTAGATTGATTTTGTAGACGTTTTCTTCCACCTTTTCTAGTGTCTCAAAGGGACAATATCATAGAGCTCTGATAATGCATGGCCTTGTATTTTTATTGTGACTTCTATAGTGTCTCCAGTACTTGTATATGAATCAACTAGAACTGTTCTGCAATTTTTTCTAGTCCTCAAGGCACCCCTTGTAAGGTTCTCACTCTTCCGTGCCACCCATATGCAATATCCAGAGGTGAAAATGACAAATATCCAAAACAAGTTTCAAATGGGGACTTACTAGTAGAAGTGTGAACTGCTCTGTTATAAGAGTATTATATATGCCAGATTTTCATCGCATGTTTCAAATGCTTCACATTATAACCCCTTAAATGTTGCATCAAATTTCTACCGACCATTGTTTTCCCATAGACCTCTTCTAGTGTCCATCTTCTCCCATGACGTAGTCCAAAATGCACTGATAAATCTCATGTCTTCGTCTGAAACAATGCTTTTTGTTATCTCGAAGTGCACCCAAATCTATACAAAGAATAAGTTCGTTGCTTCTTGCCTACTACTAGTCTTTTAATAGGGCACCAAAACAAACATCTCGCTGAATTTGTTAACTACCACGAACAAATAATCATGTCATTTCTTGGTTATTGGTAAACATCCCAAAAAATCTATGGAAATATTTTATTAGGGACAAGTGGGTACATATAAGGGATGATATAGCCCCTATTTCATGTTACTAGGCTTGGTGGTACAACAAAGCATGCATCCTCTTATAAACCTAACTACATGTTCTTGCATCTTGGGCCGATGCACATACCTCTACAAGTTGGCCACTATCTTCCATACACCAATGTGCCATGCAACCTTGGAGGCATGAGCCTCTTTGATCAACGACAAATGCTCACCTTTAGGGACACAACTTATCCAATCTATAGAGTACCTTGTCCTGGAGATGGTAGTCAACGATGTTGTTGTCATCGTGCACATGACTTTGACTCAATGACTACTAAAACACCTCCTTGGAGTCCTCATTTTCTGAATATGCCTCTCTATATGCACTGTTGGTGAATGACTCCATGTGCATCAAAGTTCCCAAAGTTGTGATTTTTGATGTGGGTGCCCTTGAAAGCGTGTCGACCAACTTGTTTGTGTTGCCCTTTTTGGACTTGATTACAAATGAATTGCTGTAGAAACCTTATCCACTTGTAATGCCTGGTTTGTTTCAATTTACTCTTGTCTTGTAGGTACTATAGTGAATGGTGATATGTGTGTATTAGTGCCTCATTTTCCATTAGATAGTGCTTCCACTTCTTCATAATTTGCACTAGGGCATAGAGCTCCTTGTCGTAGGTAAGGTAGGTGAGAAATGCCCCATGAAATACTTTAGAATGGTAGTGTATAGGCCTTCAAGATCGCTCCCATAACATACCCACTCACATATGTGTCCACTGCGAAGCATTGCTGCAAGTTCTGTAATGCCAGAACTAGTGTTTGACTGATCTTCTTCTTTAACTCCTCAAAGGCCCTTTGTTGACCTTTTTACCACTGGAACTCTTTCCACTCACTGTTATGGTGTGGAGTGACACTACTAGTGTTGAAAACGAGGCTACAAATTTCCTCAAGTACTGTGTTGCTGCAATGAAACTTTGAATCTCAGAAACATTAGTAGGCATCGACCATTTCATTATGACCTCCATCTTGGCTGGATCTATTTTAAGCTTTCCTCCACCTATCACATACCCCAGATGCACCAAACACTGTTGTGCTAGCAGTTGGTGCTTCTTTAATGTATCTAGTACCTGCGTCAAATGTGAGATGTGCTTCTCCCAGGTAACACTGTATACTAATATATCTTCCAAATAGATAATAACACATGAATTTAGGGAAGAAAATAGTATATCATTCATTAAATTCATAAATGTCGCTGGTGTATTGCATAGGCTGAATGACATGACTAAACACTCATGCAAACCTTGCCTAGTTTTGAAGGCGATCTTCTAGATATCTTCTTCTTTGACTCAAACTTAGTGATATCCAGACTTTAAGTCTAGCTTGGTGAATCCTTTGGTTGTTGCGACTAATCCAATAGATCATCTATTTTGGGACGGGGTACCTATTCTTAAGTGAGATTTTGTGCAGTTGCATGTAATCAATATACATTCTCCAAGTCCTATGCTTTTTTGGTACAATGATGATAGGTGACCCACATGGTGATGTACTAAGTCGAATGGCACGTTGTTCTAGTAGTTATTGCAACTTTTTCTTCATGTCACTTGCATCTATAACATACTACTTGTACAACCCAATGTTTCGCAATGGGGAGTCTGGTAATCGCTGGATCTCGTGCTCCACCTTCTTCTTGGGTGGTAACCCATTAGGCTCTAGGAACACATCCCTGTATTCCTGTAGCAACTCTTTCAGTTGTTGTTTCTATTTCATAGTACACTCCAAAGACTCCTTTCCTCTCACTGACTCTTCTACATATTGATTTTCTCTTAAAAACAATAAAACATACTTCTTGCTAGAATTGATCAATTTCTTGGCTTGGTTGGTAGCTACTAGTGAATTTTTCGACTTATATTTGTGTTTGTTGATGGTGAATGATTTTCCATCTTTAATGAGCTGATACTAGTTGACTCTCGACATGAATATTGCTTCTCACATGTACCGTGTAGGGACTTCAAACACCATTCCACATACATCTTGGAGAGCTAGATCTAGTTCTACTTCATCAATAAAATTGACATTAATAGCAAATCTAATTTTGCACTGTTTTGTTACATTCAATTCCGCATCCTTATTTACCTATTGCAATGGATATGGGTTTGGATTATTATGAAATTCCTATCCTAATTTGTTGACCAGCTCTGCTGCAATGAGATTTGTTTGTAATACCGAGTCAAACAGAGCATCAATCTTTGTCTTCTTGACTTGTATTTTTATGTGGAAGAGTTTGGTAATTTCTTTCTCTACCTATTGTTGGAGGCTACTCAGATTCACCTCCTTCTGCACTAATGTACAAACGTTCTTCTCATCCATTTTTGCACCTGCTTCAACGTAGTTGCTTGAATCAATGGCCATTAGATTCTTCTTATTGTATTTCTTTTTTTTTTTTCTTCAGGGTAAGCTATAGATTCAACTTCTAACATTTCTTGTCTATATGACTGATAATGTCGCAGTGGTTGCTGAAATCTTTGCACAAGGTGATGGACATCTAAATTAGACATAAATTAAGAGACATGTTTCTAAATTAAATATAAATAAAGGCCTATCTAACCATCCTTCAACATATTAAACCTCTTTTTTGCATTAGATAATGCATTTTTAACTTTAATATATTCACTAGGAAAGTTTATGAATAATCACATATTTGGGCCTAATATTATTTATTTTTGTGGAATATTATGAGAATATTGGGCAGGTTATGAAGATTTCAAGGAAGAGATAATTTAGGGACTTTGTCTCTACTACAGGAGGATCAATATTAAATAATAAGTCAACAAGATATTATGGAATTATGACACAAATTGTGGAACTCCAATGATTGAGAAAATTGTGGAATGTATTTTCTGCCATTTAATGCAGATTCTTAGTATTGGGAACCAAATCCATTAATCAAGAGATTTTGGTGGGAAAAACTTTCTCCTTTCATTGGGAATGATTCCTAATCATTATGTATAAGTACCAAGTCGAATTTGCCTTTAGACAGATTTTGATTAGTTTTCTTGTAGAGAGAACTCATATTTTTGCAGTTCCATTGTATTTTCTTGCAGTGATGTAATTGTATTGATGAAAATAATGAAGATTGGTGTCATGTTCAACTTCTAAATGTTGTTCGTCTCCATAGGTCTCTGAGTTTTCTTGGGCTTGGCCATCCCAGGAGCCTCAGAGCCCTTTTGTATAATTCTCTTTTTTCTTTTCACTTTTTATTCACATGCATATCTTGTTTTTGTTTATTTCTATTTCTGCATTTAATATTAATGATTTTTTGTTGTAAGATTGAGTTAAATGGTTGATATAAGTTTTTTTGTAGGATCAAAAGCATAATTTCATGATTGTAAAAGATTTGGAAGGTCATAGTAATCATTGAGCTACTTGGATTAGTGTTATTTCCAAATATAGATTTTTGGAACTCCATTGTAGCAAAGAACAATAAATTTATGCTATTTTTTAGAGCATGCCAACGAGATTTAATCGAGTTGGTTCCACTTATATTATATCACAAAAACAATTTATTAAATAACAACATTTATCCCATTGCATTTGCACTTGATTAGGTTAGGCATTTGATAGATTTACTAGCTCACTAGTTCTCAAATTTTTGATTTTTGGACTAGTAAATTTTCGTTATTTAATAATTTTTTCCCATGTATAGAAGAATTTGTGGATAGATGTAGACAATAATGTGTGTTGTTGCAGGGGATTCTACATTGCAGGGAGACCTCATTTCGCCTCATCCACCAATGTCGTCAAAATCCACTAAAGTCTTAACGCGAATTTTTGTTTTATAAGCAAAAATTGCCATTTCCATTGAGCAAATCTACCCATCTTGAAGCCCTTGCTTGACTTCTGGGTAGTGTCCACCACCTCCATGCCTTATTCTTCCATTATCCACCTTTCCCAAGTTCCATTCCACCTTCTAGACCACTTGCTAAGCTTTCGGCTTGCTTTTTATAATAAAATAGGGGATCCTGTAGACACCCTGTAGGAACTAGTACTTCCTGTAGACATCCTGTAGGAAAACCTGTAGTGGTCTGTTTTGAGCCCGAATTGAGAAAAATCATCACTAGAAGCTAGGATTAGGCCCCTACTTGCTCTCCAAACCATTTGAACCATTGTACTCCTTTTCCTCCACCCCTGTCTCCCCTGCCAAAGAACTAAGCAAGATTAGCATTTACATTTTTTAAGCAAAAATATAAAAATGAAAAATTTATTTTATATTTATTCATGCACATAGTAGTTAGCACTCTCTAGATCAGATTCCATGCTTAGTTAGTTTAAATCATCACATGTCATAAATAGGGTTAAGTTAGGTTTCTTTTACATTTATTTCATGATCTTTCTGCAATTATAATATGTTTCTTTCCTTGTACTTTATTTCTTGCAATAGGTTAGGGTTTCGATTTCAGTTCATTTTCTGCAATTAGTTTAGGGTTAGATTTCAGTGCATGCACTCCATTAATCATGACAACAAAAGAAAGACACATTGTATGCTGCACATATAGTGCTGATACCTCTTAAGTTTGTACGAACCTCGATTTGATAATTTAAAGTCGGTAGCTTTGGGAGTTGCAGCATTCTTGTTGCAATACCGAGGCTTATCACTTTTTGGCACCGTTGTCAAGGAGGTGTCGAAATATGCATTGTTTTCTTCCCTAGTCGATTTATTTCTTTTTACTTTTTGCAAAAACAAAAAATAATTAGATTAGGGATACTTCATTTCAAAAATAGAAAAGTGCATTGCATTAATGTTTTCATTCAATCATAAAAAAAAAAATCTTCAACACCAACCCACCCTCTCATTCAATCACGTGGTGTAGTGAGAGCCACATCACCATTCACTTTTGCAGGTAGAAGAAGAAGATGGCAAAGAATGTAGAAGAAATGGATGAATATGATGACAATGAGGAAGATCCTCTCCTCTTGGATTTTCCATTCAAGATACTAATGGTTGTGTGCACATCAAGAACATCCCTCTATCTTTTCTTCCAAAATTTCATGGTCTAAGGTCAGAGGATCCATAAACCTTTCTATTTGAATTTGAAATTGTTTGTAGATCTTATGGTTACTTATTAAAAACTCAAAAATTGAGATTGTTTCCGGTAACATTGAAGGATATAACTCTTAAATGGTTCATGAATTTAGGGACTAATTCAATAAGATCATGGAATAATATGCAAACTATATTTTTAGCAAAACATAAAAATCATAATCTTAAAGAAGAAATCTTTAGAATGAATCAAAAAGAAGATGAGAGTCTCGAGGATCTAATAGAGAGGTTCATGTATAATGTTAATAGGGAAAAACTACATCATTTAGGATCCAACACACTAAAACCCTCTTACTTAGAACAATTAGGGATGAATGGATTAATCTCCTTAATCTCATGAGTAGAGGTGATGTATACCAATTATCATTTAAAGAAATTTGTGAAACATGAAAACACATATCAAGAGGAAGGGAAAGAGTAAGTCAATTAACATCAAGATTGGTAAATCAAGCTAAACTTGGAAATTTGTTTGATGATTTTAAAACATAAATTCTTAACAATCTAACCAAACAAGTAGAAATATTAAGAATGCAAGATGAAGAAAAAGAAGACGCTGATATTTGTGTTGTCTATGCAGAATCACATGATGTTAAACATTGTCCATCATTACCAAGGTTGAAGGAATTTTACCAAGAAGACAATGGAGCAAGTCAATCACCAAAACAACTATGTTATGTAGCTCTAGGAGGACCATGGTAGCTTAGTCAACTTAATATGATGCAAGAGCCTAATTCACAATTTCAAGGTTATGCATATCCACTTCAAAGTAATTAGATCACACCCTTTCCTTGGAAACATTGGCCATCTCAACCCCAAAACCAATCTTGGCAACAAGGTTTGCAAGGAAATTATGCGAGCCATCCACAATATTTTCAATATTTTCCTCAATAGCCTCCATACCCAATTCCATGTTATCCCACCATTCACCTCCACCACAACCACAACCCCAACCACACCTATCTCAATTTATCCCACCATTCACCTCCACCACAACCACAACCCCAACCACATCCATCTCAATTATCCACTCCCACTCAACTACCTGTACCACCATTTCCAACCCCACATAATGAATTGGATTAGCCCACTTACGATGTTGACGTACAACACTTCCAGACATCTTCTCTTGAGATCAATTGTATTCACCATAGCTCAAGAAGAGTATTCCAAAAAAAATATTATCTTAATATCATTGAAGGACCACAACCAGAAGAAGAAGATTCAAATGAGAAGACCACAGGATCATGGGCTACACTTGATGAAGAGCAGACATCAAAATAAGATATTGATAAATCTCCCTCATGGTTACCATCAAATCCTCCATGTATTCAAGAGAACAATCAACAAGAAAAGGAAGATTTGAAGGTCATGGAAGACGAAGACATCCAAGATGATCCAAATCAGCAAGTGGACTAAGGGCATCACAACTATATTGAAATATGGTTCCAGACAGTCACTAAGTTGCAACAATACTCTCTTCTTCAATTGTGCTTGATATAATCAAAGTCAAAGCATTTGATCACTCAAATTTAGGTACATGTCAAAGCATACATTTCAAACTACACATCAGTTTCTCTGTTATCTTGAAGTGCACATGGCTCCATTGGAAGTATTCTTATACTTGAAAATAATTTTGTTTTTCAAGTAGAATAGGGTAGAAAAAAAATGAAAAATAAAAATCTCAGATAAAAACCTCCTTTGAGGCACCTCAGATTGGCTCATTGATTGAAAACCTCAATGAAGCGGTTAATGGGTTGGGAAAAAAAAAATAAGAAAAAAGAAAAGACCCTAGGTGAAAACCTCTTTTGAGGCGCCTATGCAGATCTACTCGTTGAAAACCTCATTGAGGTGACTAGTAGGCCTAGAAGACAAAAAAAAAGAAAAAAAAAGAAAGAAAATCTTTGCTCCATGTATTTCTCTGATGAATGCATGTACTCTCCAACATCTGCAAGAAACAAAAACAAGTTGGTATCACAATTTTTTTTTTGGTCAAACCTAGTCAAAAGAAGTCAAATTTTGACTTTCTCTTCCTTTGCTCAAATGCTCCAACAAGGCCAAGGCCATGCCAATCCACCACCCTTATCTATTTCCACTATCCACCCATCATTCTCAAGCTTTTCCTATTCAGTGTGTTCGATGTCCTAAAAAACTACATGAATGCTCTGTTTTACTACAAGAAAAATACATATAGCATAAATTTATTTTTGCCATAACTCGATATCCATGCATCCATTTAAAATCTATTTCATGGGAAGATGCATATGGATTATGGTAACATGCCCCAATTTCAGCCAATTCTAGTGCACAGTTTTCAAGAAATCAACGTCCATCACCTTCATCCATTTTTAATTTTTCTTGAGATTCGTGCATCCATTGGCTAATATTTTTTATGGGGAGGTGCATAATGATGACGGAAACATGCTCATAAAATTTCAAGTGAATCAATTCTACGTTTGGGAGATATGGACAAAAAAAATCTGCTACAAGAGACTGTCCTGAATTATTACAAGATCTCTACAGGAAGTTCTGAATTACTACAAGATCTTTACAGGAAGGCCGAGAAGAAGCTACAAGAGACAATATGATGGAAAAATGGGTTAAAAGGTCAGGAATTCTTGAGGGAAGGTTGATATATGTCCCCTAACACCTGCACATCAACAGGAAGACAACCCATCAACGAAAAAGAAAAAGAAAAAAGACAGTCAAGAAGATGTACCCGATCCATTAGCAACACAACAACATCAACTCAGCAGCAGCATGCATGTCTCTCCAACAACCATTAGGTAGGTACATGTATGCAATATTCTTGACCTCTTTTTTTGAGCATACTATAGTTAGAAATTTGTTGTCAATTCATGAGAGATGAGGTTTTATAAGCTAAGGATGGGTCAACAGTTTTAGCCGCCTTCAACTAGTTAATTGCAACTCACTCCTTCACTCATGCAATGTTGAAAAGTCAAATTATGAAGGGTGTTGATTTCAAGGAATGAGGACAACAGTTAAAAGAAGAAATTTTTGCAAAGGCCAAATCACCACAATACTCCAAGCCCTCCATCCACCTTATATTCACTATCTATCCATCGTTTATCCTCCCATTTCATAATTTCAAGAAAAAACCCTACACTCCATCTCACCTTGAAAATTTCTTGAAAAATAAAAAGAAAAGAAAAGAAAGCATCCTCTCCATTTTCACAAACCTACAACATTTCTCATCACTCCCATACAGTTAGAAGACTCTGAAGGAAGAAGGAATGAATGCATCAGGAAGACAGAACGCTACTACAAGAAAGAAGAAGGGAACAAATTGTGCTAAAAAAAAAGGCAGTGCCTAAGAGAGACCTAATCAAAATAGAAAATTCCAAGGCCATTAGGCGATCATCCAGGCCACAAAAGAAAAGAAGAAGGCAAGCTAATGGTCTCAAGAAACAAAGATTTTTCTATGCACAAATATATTTTTTGGCTTGTCATTGCAGAACTTATAACCAAGATTCTTAAGAGAAAGGACTAAGGAATGGACAAGAGAGAGGCCACCAGGGCCATAAATGAGGTACAATGAGGTCACTAAGTTTTCTCAGAGGATGAACAACACTTTCAGCAGGGGGTATGATGGACTTCTAAATTAGACATAAATTAAGGCCCATGCCTCTAAATTAGACATAAATTAAGGCCCATGCCTCTAAATTAAACATAAATTAAGGCCCATCTTACCATCCTTCAGCATAATAAACCTCTCTTTTTGCATTAGATAATGTATTTTTAACTTTAATACATCCATTAGGAAGGTTTATGAATAATTGTATATTTGTGAATACTATTATTAATTTTTGTGGAATATTATGAGAATATTGGGCAGATTATGAAGATTTGGAGGAGGAAATAATTTAGGGACTTGCTTCCTACTACAGGAGGATCAATATTAAATAATAAATCAACAAGATATTATGGAATTATGACACAAATTATGGAACTCCAATAATTGAGAAAATCTAGGAATGTGTTACCTACCATTTAATGCAGATTCCTAGTATTGGGAACCAGATCCACTAAGCAAGGGATTTTGGTGGGGAAAGCTTCCTCTTTTCATGGGGAATGATTCCTAATAATTTTGTATAAGTACCAAGTCGAGTTTGCCTCTAGGCAAAGATTTTGATTAGTCTTCTTGTGGAGAGCTCATATCTTTGTAGCTCCATTGTATTTTCCTGCAAGGATGTAATTGTATTGATGAAAATAATGAAGATTGGTGCCATGTTCAGCTTCTAAATCTTGTTCTCCTCCATAGGTCTCTGAGTTTCCTTGGGCTTGGCCATCCCAAGAGCCTCAGAGCCCTTTTGTATCATTTTATTTTCTTCGTTTCACTTCTTATTCACATGCATCTCTTGTTTTTGTTTCTTTCTATTTCTGCATTTAGTATTACTGATTTCTTGTTGTAGAATTGGGTTAAATGGTTGATGTAATTTATTTTGTAGGATTACAAGCATCATTTCATCTTTGGAAGGTCATAGTAATCATTGAGCTACTTGGATTAGTCTTCTTATTCCAAAATCTAGATTTCTGGAACTTCTTTGTAGCAAAGAACATTAAATTTCTGCGATTTTTTAGAGCATGCTAATGAGCTTCAATCGAGTTGGTTTCACTTGCATTAGATCAAAAAAACATTCTATTTAATAACAAAATTTACCCCATTGCATTTTTACTTGATTCGGTTAGGCATTTGATAGATTTACTAGCTCAATAGTTCTCGAATTTCTGATTTTTAGACTAGTAATTTTCTGTTATTTAATAATTCTTTCCCATGTATAGTGGAATTTGTGGATAGATGCAGACAATAATGTGTGTTGTTGCAGGATATTCTACATTGCAGGGAGACCTAATCTTGCCTCATCCACCCATGTCGCCAAAATCCACTAAAGTCTCAACCCGAATTCTTGTTTTATAAGCAAAAATTGCCATTTCCATTGAGCAAATCTACCCATCTTGAAGCCCTTGCTTGAGTTCTGGGTAGTTTCCACCACCTCCATGCCTTATTATTCCATTATCCACCTTTCCTAAGCTCCATTCCACCTTCTAGACTACTTCCTAAACTTTCGGCTTGCTTTTTGTAATAAAACAGAAGATCTTGTAGACATCCTGTAGGAAAACCTATAGTGGCTTGTTTTGAGCCCGAATTGAGAAAAATCATCACTAGAAGTTAGAATCAGTCCCCTACTTGCCCTCCACGCCATATGAACCATTGTATTACTTTTCCCCCACTCCTGTCTCCCCTGCCAAAGAACCAAGCAAGATTAGCATTTACATTTTCAAGCAAAAAAATAAAAAGGAAAAAGTTATTTTATATTTATTCATGCACACACCAGTTAGCACTCTTTAAATCAGATTCCATGCTTAGTTAGTTTAAATAATCACATGTGATAAATAAGGTTAAGTTAGGTTTCTTTTACATTTAGTTCATGATATTTATGCAATTAGAATATGTTTCTTTCTTGTACTTTATTTCTTCTAAGAGGTTAGGGTTTCCATTTTAGTTCATTTTCTGCAATTAGTTTAGGGTTTGATTTCAGTACTTGCACTCTATTACATCATGACAGCAAAGGAAGGGAAAATTGTGTGCTGCACATATAATGCCGATACCTATTAAGTTTTTATGAACTTGGGTTCATAATTTAAATTCGGTAGCCTTGGGAGTTGCAACATTATAGTTGCAATATCGAGACTCATCACAAGGGTGTTGTGGTTGTCATATTTTTATCGCTTCCCCCTATCCACTTCTTCCCCTCCTTATAAGCCTCGTGTTGCTCCTTCTGCTTTGATCCACTTGATTTCCCTTTCTTCAGACCTATGTTCTCCAGGTATTGTGCATGTACACAAGCCTTGTCCACTGATATGGCCTTGAACAACATCACTTGCTTCCGTAAATGGCTATGTAGACCCCCTAGATATTTGAGGAATACATTTGGGTTCCTTGGGGAGATACGTAACATTATGGCCATCTTTCTAAATGTCGGGGTGTTCTCATGTACACTCCACCCTTGCGTCTGCCTCAAGTAGTGCCACTAGATACACTGGTCCTTTACATACCTGATAGGGTAAAACTGTGACTTTATTTAAGGTCTCTCTGTGGCATTCCCACCAAGTCGAGGCATAGGTATCTAATTTCAGCCATGCAAATGAAATGTTATGTGCTTCCTTAATATGATGGATACTAAAATACATTCCTAATCACTGAAACTAATGATTAAGCTTCAGACCATTAATCTCACCTTGATACAACTTGATATCGACCTTTGCTTCCATTTTGAACATGGACTGTGGATGGTTCACAACACTCAAACTAGGTTGATCTCCTTCGGGTCATTTCTATAGTTAGTTCTTCATTTCTTCTTGATCTCCTAATCTCCCTTCTAATCTATCCTATGTGTAAGAACTACCATATTATTTAAGTAGCCTAAGCTTCTACATCAAGGCCGACATGAGGGGATTCATATTACGACTTATATATGGAATTTGTGCTTCTAGATGCAAAAAATTCTCCTCTGTAGGATCATGAGGGTTATCCACATATTTGTCGTATATGATTAGGGTTTTATGACTTTTCGTTTAATTGATCTAGATTCTCTGCAATTCTCCACAAGCAGAATCTAGATAAGTGGAAAGAATGGATGCAAACAAATAACCAATGGATATCATTCTATGAATGGTATTATCCTTCTGCAAACATTATAGAACAATCTTTAATGAAGCAATTCAGAAATCAAGCCAAGCAGAAAAAGATTAAAGATTCTCAGAAATTTGTAGAAGAAAAGATGTCTGAAAATTCTGTTGTTATTCCTCCTCCTCTCAAAGCCCCTGTCTTTGAGTCAAAGATCCACAATATGCTTGCCAAGCCAAATAGCCCAAGATCTTTGATAGCAGTAAGGCAACAAGGAGAAGAATTGATCAAAAGAATTTGTTTACAATTCCAACTAAATATGATAAGATCTGGAACTCCTAATAAGCATAAATGGGAGCTCCTTGATGGATCAATTCTTGAAACTGACACAAAATTTCCTCCTTGGAAAATTTTTATTATCAGAAGTCAGGATGGGAAATTGTACAAAGTTCTTCCCTCTCATCCTGATGACCCATCTATAGCAGCCAAAGATTCAATTGCTGCGACAAATTGGACAAATCTGGCATTATCAAGTCTTGAAAAATATTTAAAATCCAGATTTGATTCTGTTGATACTGCATACTCTGAATTAAAGCTCATGGTGGGAAGAGTATTGCAGAAACAAGACTACAACACTGTTTGTTTAAATGACAGTGTAAAGACTCTGGCAGAAAATGATCAAACCATCGCACAGAGTCTTGACAAACTCTGTCTATCAACAAAAAGGAAAATCCATGAAGCTTCTGTCGCCCATGGAAAAGAAATTGTCAAGGTTTCCAATAACCTTGATATGGTTAAGAAACAAGTTTGGGAAGTGACTAAAGGAATAGATTCCTTGAAAAAGAAGCCTAATACAGATGCATATAAAACATCTACTCTTTTTTCTGAGCCAAAGAGTACACTTCCATATTCTCTCACCACCTCTGTTGAAAGTCCCATCAAGGCCCCTAGTTCCATAAATTTTCCTCCACCAACATCATCCCATCCATATTCTTTGTTTGCAAATCCCAGCATTTTCAGTCCAGTTGCTACTTCATCCAAACAGAAAGAAAATGAAGAAAGTCCACAAAATTACCGACCAAGTTTTTTATTTGGAGAAATTTCTCAGGATGATGCAGAAGAAAATAAAGAACATACAGGCCTTCACAAAATTGATTCAATACCAGAAGTTGATGAACTTGAAGCCTGTATTGATAATTTCTCTGTTCAGGATAAAGAACAATTTGGTATTCCCATGCAAGAAGAAAGTATTGAGACACAAGTCAATGCCACATCCTCAAGATCCCGATGGGATACTACTTGGAACCCTGCCCCAGACAAACGAGATGTGATGAAGTCAGAATACCATAAGGATTGGTCTGCAAATTCCACATACTCATGGAATATTGACAACTGTATAGAATCTAAAGTTATGTCTGTTTTGCATTCAATGCTTGTGTGTTATAGAACATACCTTTCAGATGACATTGGCCCAATAAATGCAACCCGAATGATTATAGGAGGATTTGAAGGTACTTTAGATTCATGGTTAAAAGCTGAAACAATTAAAGAACCAAATCTCCTTCCTCATTGGGAACAGTCAGTGGTCTTAAATGAAGATGTTTCTACCTACATGGATCCAGTCACTCATTTGCCTGTAAATAATATGATTGGCAAATTAATTTACAGCATTACAGTGAATTTCATTGGTTTTCCTCAAATTACTAATGATATTACCACTGTAACTCTATTGGCCATGAAGTTGCATAATATGCAACATTTTGATGAATATTTTAATGAATTTCTTCATAGGTTACATACTCTGTCTCCTGAGTTGATCTTAGAACCCAAATGGAAAGAAATTTTGTTGCTTCTCTTCCCCAATGGGTTTCTACAGCAATTGTAAATAAGTTACCAGGGAAAATTGGAGACTATAAATTTGGGATTATTAGGCAAGCGGTCAAAGCAATTATTGTTGAATTATGTTCACAAATGAAAATAGCCAGAGCAACAACAAATCCCAAAAAGCCACATTGTTATCAACAATTATGTAAGCAATGGCATCTTGGAAAACCTGACAATTCTGGAGGGCATAGAAGAAAGAAAAAATATATTAAACAGAAGAATTCTCAGTTTTCTAAAGACAAATTGAAGAAAAAACACAACAGAGGAAAGCCTTACAAGCACACGAAAATGTTCTCTAAAGAGAGAGAGATCATTTGTTATAATTGCAATAAAAAAGGCCACACAGCTCGAAATTGTCCAGAGAAAAAGAGTGAAAAATCAAAGAAAAAACTTTCATATAGAAACAAAAAAGGAAAAGTCAATTTCTTTGATTTACCTAGCAGCTGTGATGAATTAATATCTTCTGACTCTGAAACAGAAGATGAAATAAATTATGTTTATTCTACTGATTCCTCTGATGAAGAATGGTGCAGGTATCCACACTGTACAGAATGCAGAGACTGTGAATGCAGTGATCCAGATATTTGCAACTGCAACACAGTCAGGATGATGAAGGCAGAAGAAGATGAAATAAGCAGAAATCTGTTCATGCAGATGATGGCAGCAACGGATCCTCAAATTAAAGACATGTACAAATCATTACTGGCGGATCATTTTAACAAGCCATCTTCCAGTTCAAAGAAGTCTCCTAACAAAGGATATGTACCACCAGCTTCCTTATTTTCAGTTGAAGCTTTGACTCGACAGTTCAGAAATGAAGATTTTGGAGAGGATCTGCCACAGACTTTGCCTGCAGTTCACCAGGCAATTAAAGAATTAAGGAAGACAATAAAAGAAAATAGGAGACTCTGTATCGAAAATCATAAAGATTTGAACATAAGACTAATGAAGGCCCAAGGTGCATCCTCACCAGGTCCTGATATTTCAGGAAAAACAGAAAATTGGACCTTCCATGCAAATCCAGTCATGACACACAGTCAACAGCATGACAGTTCAGAAGAAGAAGAAGAAAAAGACAGAACAGATTTTGGATGCAACATAATAAACAAGGATGTTATGTATTGCATAAGGATGAAAGTCAAAGTTGGAAACCAGTATGAGTACTGGAAAGTTCTCATGGATACGGGATCCAGACTAAATATTGTAAGTGATACTGTAGTAAGTATGAATCATAGAAGGCCAACTGCCTGCCCTAAGATTACTACAGCCAGCGGGGAAATCACTACCAGACATGAAGCAGAAATAGATGTATTTTTGAATGACAAAATTGGTGTCCATTTGGTTTGTCTGGTAGTCACAGGAATGGACTGTGCAATGTATCTAGGTACTCTATTTTTTCAGAATTTTGAGAGACACGGAGCCAAACTTGATAGCAACAGTCAAAGGTATGGATACTTTGTTAGTTTGAAAAATAAGGAAATTTTCTTCCCTTTCATAAATTCCAATACGCCAAATAGAATAAAAAGAATTGAAAGAATGCAAAATCTATTGGCTAAAATGGAAACAAAGAAAGAAATCTTAAAGACGGAAGAAAATTTGGAAAATGGAAAATTTGCTACTCAAATAGCAGACCTCACTGCTAAATTTAAAGAATGTTATTCAGATGATCCAAATGGTTTTTGGCATATCAAAAAGCAGGTAGTGGATCTTCCTCTCAAGAAAGATTTCAGTGGAAAATTGAGAAGATCAAAGGCAGTAGCAATGAATGAAGAACAGATGAAATTATGCAGAACCGAGATTAAAGATCTACTAAAGAAAGGACTGATCAGAAAAAGCAAAAGTCCAATAGCATGTTTTGCATTTTATGTCAATAAACATGCTGAGATTTCCAGGGGAAAACCAAGGCTTGTGGTAAATTATAAACCTCTGAATGATATTTTAGATTATAACGCTTATCCATTACCAAAACCATCGGTCATACTTGCTCAAATATCCAGATCAAAGATTTTTTCCAAATTCGATTTAAAATATGGATTCTGGCAAGTAGGAATAAAAGAAGAAGATAGGTGGAAAACTGCTTTCTCAGTACCAGAAGGGCATTATGAGTGGAACATCATGCCATTTGGTCTAATTAATGCTCCTTATGCTTTCCAGAGAATTATGGATGAAACTTTTGAAGGAATGGAGGAATTCCTGAAAAAGTATATTGATGATTTGCTCATTCATTCTGATAATATTACTGATCATATCAAACATCTGAAGATCTTTTTATGCACAGTCAAAGAAATGGGAATAGTATTATCGGAACCCAAGATGAAGTTGTTTAGGCCTATGATTGACTTCTTAGGTTATAACATACAGTATGGTTCATATACTGTAATCCAAAGAAGTCTAAATTTTGTTGATAATTTTCCAGATGAAATCAGAGACAAGACTCAATTGCAGCGATTTTTAGGGAGTCTCAATTATATTTCTAAATTTATCAAGCATTGTGCTCAGGAGAGAAAACTATTGAACAAAAGACTTCAAAAAAATCCGATCCCATGGAATAAAGAATGCACAGAAGCTGTCAAATCAATTAAAGATAAGGTAAAGAGCATTCAGCCACTCTCCCCGATCAGAGAAGACTGGGAAAAGATCATCATGACAGCTGCAAGTTATGAAGGATGGGGAGCAGCCCTATGCCAAAAGGTGCCAGATAGAAAAAATGGAATAGAAGTCTGTCAATATGCTTCTGGCCTCTGGAATAAGAATCAATTGAATTGGTCAAGTTTGAAGAAAGAACTCAGAGCAGTTTGTTTGGGCATCGCAAAGTTCAGGGATTTTGTGATCTACACTAGATTCACAATAAAGACAGATTGCCAAGCCTTGAAATCTGCTATTCATAAATGTGATTTTGAAGACGCTGCTATGGTAAGATGGATAATGCATCTCAGCCAATATAATTTTGATATTGAATTCATAAAGGGTGACAAGAATAGCTTTGCAGACATGTTGAGTAGGTGTTAAACAAACATGGTCAGCGAGAACAATTAGGAAAGATAAATCTTGCAATACTATTTTTATTCACAAAAGATGTACATTTATAGTACAATATGGTGACCGTTGGGATTCACATCCCAAGGTCCCTTGGACTACTTAGTCTATTCGGCTTCCACACTAACCCTTTAGGATTAGGTGTCCAACATTCCCCCCCTTAATCCGAAGGGTTATGTATGAGTCCAAGAAGAGAGCTATAATACAAAATGTGCAATAATGCATGGCAGCACTAGGCTGAATGTGCTCTATGAAATGTTGGTATAAAGGGCGGTGGTTTAAGGATAGCCACCAATACTGGAACGCTTAGTGCAATTCCTGGAACTCTTCCAAACTGGCAAGAAGCTGTAAGTCTTCTGCTAGAGGAAGTGATCCTATTGTTTCAAAGAGGGAAACCTTCAACCATAAAAGGGAGGCCTCACCCCATATAAAAGGTAAAACTTCACCCTGTAAAAGGGAAGTCTCAAGCTGTGATGGTTTAAGGATAACCAACAACTCTGGAATGCTTATGCAATTCTTGGAACTCTTCCAAACTGGCAAGAAGCTGTAAGTCTTCTGCTAGAGGAAGTGTCCTCAATTTTGTCTCCGGAACTCTTCCAAACTAGCAAGAAGTTGTAAGTCTTATGCTAGAGGAAGTGTCCTCAATTTTGTCTCCGAAACTCTTCCAAACTGGCAAGAAGCTGTAAGTCTTCTGCTAGAGGAAGTGTCCCACATCGCCAACTAAAGGCATGTTTAGGCATCTTTGTCTCTGGCTACAACTCTGAAGCTGGTGTGGCAGGTTGTGGCTCAGGCTCGCTTGATGTGGCTTTGAAGCTTGTAGATGACCATCATTTGCCCCCCCTGTCAAATACAAGGTGAGAAGATGGAGAAAACTCAACTGCAAGACTGTTCAATATTCTGGAACAAGTTCTAACATGTGTTTGGAATATCTTCTTAGCTGTTGATGCCCATTGCCAAGAAGCGATCCATCCGAGATGAATCTTTGTTCTTGCAGGATGTTTGTTTTTGAAGCATCTGTTTGAAGAATGACTGGTTTGATGACAGTGCTTACATGGATGAAGATCAAAACAGTGATCTTTCAAATGGCCAACTCGATCACAGTGTTGGCATTTCACGATCTGTTGTTGTTGTTGCTGTGGAAGAGGAGCAGAGTCTGGAACATCTAGAGGTGAACTATCATGAGGAGCAGATGAACTGTCATGAATGAATCCAGCACTCTGAAACTAAATGGGCTTGGCATAGTCTGGAATATGAAAGGACAAGTCCTTGTCATATCCAAGACCGGTTCTGTGCTTGTTGTGGACAAGCTGTTCCCAAGGTCTGATGATGGGCTTGGGAAGTGCACACTGAACTTCTGCATCTGCATGTAACCTTGCTGCTGTGTTTGGTACTAAATCTGAATGAACAGTAACATGCTACTGATGGGTGGTTGTCTTTATGTTCTGAACAAAAACAGGTTCAGAATGGTGTCTATTTTGATGTAGCTTTTATTGCTGTAGCTGTGATTCAAGCTGCAAAAGATCGATCTTTTCTCGTGCATTTTGCAAACATATTTGAATATTAGAGAGAGAATCCTTGCTAACTTTTACCATCCCATCAATACTGGAATGTATTAGGGTATTCAGTAACTCTAATACATCATCCATTCGATCCATTTCAAAACAATGCTTCAACTACAAATGCACTTTCTTAGAATGTAAAAGTACAAGTAAACTTATATATAACAGACAATGCCAAATAACTGCAACTTGAAGAATATAAACAAGTTGTGTAACAAGATCATTAATGCCTGGGGTTCCAAGATTACTAATAAGAGTAACAATCTCACTGAACTTGTGGTAACTTAGAAGAAGAGCATCAATATTATACTACTCAGAGAAGCCTTTTCAAAATATCAAATCTGAAAGTCTGTCCGCAGTACCGTTGCAGATAGAAACAAGAACTTTGTCATCCCCTTGGACTTGAATAATAAAATGGCAAAAAGTGTTGATCAATAGTGGAAGACAATTTTAGACATTGAGCTTATACATAAATGCACAATGCAATAATTCAGTGCACAGGCATCTTCCCTGCACATTTACCTGTTTTGAGTAATTATTGCATGAAAAGTATCTACATGACAGAATTCCCACTTTTCCTTAAGCTCACAAAAATTAATTCCTTCCTTGATTTGAAAAAATCGTGAACATCCATACAGCCACCATGAAATTAGCATCAACAATGCCACCTGTGACCTTCTAACACTTCCTTGCAAAAAATAATGTTTCTATGTTACACTAAAGAAAACAGCCTGCAGGCCACTGTTCTGAAGTACAGGATTCGATGTAGAAGTACAACTTCTTGTGCCACTTTCAGTTTCAATATTTACTCCACAAAGATGTTGGAAAGTACTAAGGACTCTTCAACATTCTCAATTCAGATCATTTGTAGATTTAATACAAAACCCAATATACAGATGAAGAATTACTTTATATATTTCCTCACAGATCTGTTTATCATGTCAGAGATTCGAAAAGCTGTATGCAGATTTCATCGGTTGTGAGGAAATTATAATGTTGATGAGATCAGACAGAAATATAATAGTGTAAACGGCTCCACTTCTTAGGTTACATTTCAATTAACTCCAACGACTAAATGATTTTAGAGGTAGAGGATACATAGGATCAATCTGCTGGCCTGCTCGACATTGTTTTAGAGTGTACCTTTTAAATAGATACCGGAGTGTTTTTCACTTCACGCCCGCCCAACGTAAGAGATGGATCATCCCTTCAGGAAGGAGCGGCACCCATTTGTTGGAAGTTATTTTTCAAAGGAAGAATCCCCCCGTCATCTTCAGCAACAGACGCCCGTGCAGAAGGAATCGTATACGTCCAAAGGAAAACGAATGCAGCATGTTTCAGATCCTTGTGGAAGCAATTTTGAAGATCAATTAAATGCACTTCAAAATGATGCTATAGCAGATCACTTTGGTCCAATTACACCTGCTACACAACGCTTGGTACCTCGAATAAAAAGGATTCATGAAGAAGATTTCGAACATAATGTTTCATCTGATTCATGTCTAACACACATTGAAATAGGTGGAATTATGAACATCAGAATTTGAAAAGCAGGCTTGTTAAACATTTACGATTTCTAGTGAGCCGAAGTTGGTCCAGGCAGCCACAAGAGGGAACTGCTTTCTCTTCAGATAATTGCAAAGGCAATTAGAGGACCGATGACTCGCAGTAACAAATCAATCTGTTGCTTCCAATCCCGGTAACGTGAATTTAACGGGAGGAATGACTCAGTTAACAGGTATTTGACACGCCAGCTATCTCAGCCGCTATGATTGACCAGAAGAGCGGTAACTTTTGTCGCGCCGAACAAATCATGCACCACCACTAAACTGCTATCACAGAACTTTGTTGGTACTCCACGGGGAATGTTGTTATTGGAAAATGCATAACGTGTGCATTTCGGAGTTGCTAAACTCGAAACGCTGGGACTACTTTCGCTTTATAAGAGAGGAGGAAGTCTCTTCTATGATCTGTTGTATTACTAATTCAGATATTCCCATAAGCATTACCAAAACAGTGCCGTCCCTTGCTAATAATATAATGTGCATCATGGCCTTTCGTTGAAAGTTTTCTTTCTTATCTTCTATATATATTTCCTTTCGTAACAGGGGAATTATGACATATTTTCCAAAACGTACTTTATATATTTTTCCTTCTGTAACAGGGGAATTATGAACACCATCTGCCCTGTCCCCATGAGTCTACAAAAGTGTGATGTTCGACCTTCTCATATTTTGAGCACGAAATAACCCGAGGAGCATGGAGAAAAATGTCAGAGTAAACAGTACTCAGAATAACGTCTCATTGCAGGTTCTCATACGCAGGTTCTCATATGTTATGAATGACTCGCAGACCAAAAGGAGAGTCAAACGGAAAAAACGAAGAGTTTCATGTAAGCGGAAGGGGAGACTACCTTACCAGGCTTAGGTAAGTTGTCAGGCTTCAACAGAATTTGCAGAGTACGTTAAGAGCAGCACTGTCGCTACTGCTATCAGCGCAACTCCTCCAACTGAGCCAGCGATTACATTGGTAGTCTTCAGAAAAAGAGTCTTCAGGTATGCAACTTCAGGTGTGTAGCTTCAGGTATGCAGCTTCAGGTGTAGGACAGAGGAGCGTTTTTCTCAGAAGCCTATCACTCAGCAGCGTAGGCAGCGTGCAGGCCAGACATTTCACTCAGCATCAGATGTGGGACAGAAGGCAGGCAGGAGTTACAAGGTTAAAAATAGAACCTGGGACCTGTGCTTTGGGGAAAACAGGCCACACATCATGGCTCTGATACCATGTTAAACAGACATGGTCAGTGAGAACAATTAGGAAAGATAAAGCTTGCAATACTATTTTTATTCACAAAAGATGTACATTTATAGTACAATATGGTGACCGTTGGGATTCACATCCCAAGGTCCCTTGGACTACTTAGTCTGTTCGGCTTCCACACTAACCCTTTAGGATTAGGTGTCCAACAGTAGGGAATTTCTGTCTGAAAACTCAATCCTAAGCCTACATTGTAATTATATTAGGAGAAGAGACAGCACTGTTGAGATAGAAACACCAAATGGTTGGGTAAGCTATATGCTTGAAACTCCATTACTTTTTCATGACAGAGATTGGTACCCGGTTAAGGAAATCAGGCATCGTGAAGATATTCCTTATCTCTAGACAGAAACAATGTAGGATGAGATGAATCAAGAATCAGTGGAAGCTTTAGAGTACCTGGAACACATAGATAGTATCCACTATATTCTTGAAAGAGATGATGAGGATGATGATCGAATGACAAGTTGCCATATCACACTCCGCAGGTTTGGTAATCATCTTCATCGGAAAGATTATGACCCTGATAGGCAAAAAGAATGTTTCTTCACAGCAATGAACATTCAAAATTGTTCAACAAACTTTTTCTATTCTATACAACCTTCTTTCCTATTTGAAGGTATGACTGTTGGAGCATTAGAACAAGAAGACCCTACACCTGATTGGTTCATTGAATGGTGGAAAATTTATGGTCTCTCAGCCCTGGTCATAAAGCCATACACTCTACACATGCTTAAAATTCCTGGATTTAGTGAACCAAGAGCCCATATGAGCGGAATAGTGTACAAGAGTGTTGAGAATATTGCTGACATAAGTGACTTATCTTTCTTGCAAGCAATCCGACGCTGCGGTCATATCAGATGGTTCGTCACAAATGAATATAAAGCAAGGATGCTATCTTCCAACACTAATTATGAATATTTTTATAATCAGGTTGATATCTCATTAAATCCGTTTCAACCCATCAATTTTATGGAACCACCTAATAGAAACAGTTCTCAAATGTGGGAATCAGAAAAGGAAATAAGAATACAGTACTTTAATAATTATCTGATTGAAAATTTCAGATACCAACACTACACACATCCGCAGATAGAATATTACACCATGGACTAAGTGTTGTCTTTCTGGCCGACTTTGGCGCCGGACGAGCTTTCGTGGATTCCCTCGCTTTGGAATCTCCACTTTGTACATTTTTGAGATTTTCAAATCTCATACTTTATGTCATTTCAGTCTTTTGAGGGTTCACTTATGAATCTCCTCTGTGTAAATAGTAAGTTAGTACTAAGATTCGGTCCCCACATGCCTCTGGCTCTCTGATAAAGAGTAGGGACGAGATAACATAGGACGATATTGTCCTATGCCCGAATCTTATTTTCGGCAATCTACTCAGATTTGTCAGGATAATTTTGATCATCATGTACAAACTAAATCATGAATGTTTATTCCCTTCCAGCTTATAAATATGACCTAGCTGTGAAGTAAGAGGCATTCGGTGGAGTCCAGTCTTGAGTCTAGGTCGAGAGGTTCTCCTGCTCTACATCTGCGGACTATCAGTCTGATCTGCTTGTAACACAAAAACTTCACAAGTCTTTAGGAGATTCGAGAAGCCTGCGCATCAGTGCTTGACGCTGGTGTGAACCTAAAGTGGCCGGATCTTTAGATGGTATGTTGATCTGTAAGAATCTTTGAGACTCAGTCTGTTTGTTGGCCAGGTAGCCTATAGATCTGTTATGCCTCGGCAAACTTATATCTACTAAATGCCACAACAGTCAATCTGAGGAAGAAGACTTTGTGTAATTTGCAATGTGAGCACCTTTTATAATAAAATCTCCATTTCTCCACTTTTTCTTATGTCTATCTCTCTATATTTCCGCATAAATCTTATTTGTGAAAGATCCTGTGTACTGGTATCAGAGCCATGTATTTGTTTGAGTGGATGTTGTCTGTGAGATATTGTTTGAGTGGATCGCGAATTTGTTGAGGCCGGGTATAGCGTTTGTAGCCCATAGTTGCCGCAGTTGGCGTTTGGAGGGTGTTGAAGACGTCTGGTGTAGAATTCGAGTCGAGGAAGCCGCAATTTCTTCTGCAACAGGAAGCCGCAAAACATACTGATTTTCATCCACAAGATTTTCCGGGTATTTTTCTCTAGATATTTTATCACTCTACTTCATGGATACTCCTAGAAATTCTTCAGCTGAATCCTCTGCATCTATTTTCGGTTCTAAACATTTTAGAACAATGAAAGATGAAGAAAAATCAAAATCTGCTTTAGAAGGATTATGTAGATCTGAATCAACTTCGGGTAATTCTGCTATCATTGAACAAGAGGAGAAAGATCCCTCTGTTAACTGGAAAATTCCACCAGTTTCTCCTCAGGATGTATATAGAAATTTGACTTCTTTTAATTTCCGAGCTCTTAGCCAAATAAAAATTAAAGAGAAATCCATCAAAGCAGACTTAACCTTGAATGCCATGTTGACTATATCTCTCCTTGAAGCTAAACATATCAAATCAGCCCTCAGAGCTGGTTACCAGTATGTCCATCTGGGGATGGTAAGGATAGGACTGAATGCGTTGCATAGAAAAGGACAAAAAAGCCTATGTATTCTCAGCCCTATTTGATAATCGATGGACTACATTCACACAGGCCATGATAGGAGGTATTGAAACAAATCTTGCTGAAGGACCAGTACAGTATCACTTACAATATTTAGTCTGGATCCCGTATCCATGAGAACTTTCCAGTACTCATACTGGTTTCCAACTTTGACTTTCATCCTTATGCAATACATAACATCCTTGTTTATTATGTTGCATCCAAAATCTGTTCTGTCTTTTTCTTCTTCTTCTTCTGAACTGTCATGCTGTTGACTGTGTGTCATGACTGGATTTGCATGGAAGGTCCAATTTTCTGTTTTTCCTGAAATATCAGGACCTGGTGAGGATGCACCTTGGGCCTTCATTAGTCTTATGTTCAAATCTTTATGATTTTCGATACAGAGTCTCCTATTTTCTTTTATTGTCTTCCTTAATTCTTTAATTGCCTGGTGAACTGCAGGCAAAGTCTGTGGCAGATCCTCTCCAAAATCTTCATTTCTGAACTGTCGAGTCAAAGCTTCAACTGAAAATAAGGAAGCTGGTGGTACATATCCTTTGTTAGGAGACTTCTTTGAACTGGAAGATGGCTTGTTAAAATGATCCGCCAGTAATGATTTGTACATGTCTTTAATTTGAGGATCCGTTGCTGCCATCATCTGCATGAACAGATTTCTGCTTATTTCATCTTCTTCTGCCTTCATCATCCTGACTGTGTTGCAGTTGCAAATATCTGGATCACTGCATTCACAGTCTCTGCATTCTGTACAGTGTGGATACCTGCACCATTCTTCATCAGAGGAATCAGTAGAATAAACATAATTTATTTCATCTTCTGTTTCAGAGTCAGAAGATATTAATTCATCACAGCTGCTAGGTAAATCAAAGAAATTGACTTTTCCTTTTTTGTTTCTATATGAAAGTTTTTTCTTTGATTTTTCACTCTTTTTCTCTGGACAATTTCGAGCTGTGTGGCCTTTTTTATTGCAATTATAACAAATGATCTCTCTCTCTTTAGAGAACATTTTCGTGTGCTTGTAAGGCTTTCCTCTGTTGTGTTTTTTCTTCAATTTGTCTTTAGAAAACTGAGAATTCTTCTGTTTGATACCAATATGATCCGTAAATTGCCATTGGTATTCCATTGGATAGTTCATCATAAAATATATGTTAGAAGTATATTTAAAACACCGAAATATACACTAAGGTTTTATTTCTCTTTAGATTTATGGATGTGTAGATTACTGTTAATTGCATATGCATGCAAATTAAAGTTATGAAGAAAAATAAGTGCAACGAAATAAAAACTCGCAAACCATCATTTGACACGAGATATAACCTGCGAAACCATTTCATAAAAAACCCAGTTGGAAGGTAAAGTTTCCCTACTCTCTTTCTTTGAATATAAAATGGTCGCGAGTATAAATAAGACTTGTGGCTTTTGGGCTACTATAGTACACAAATCCTCTCCGTGCGCTATCTCTTTATCCATCTCAACTATTTTTATGATCTCTGGAACTAACACACTCGAAAATAATGGAACCCCTTTTCCCCCTAGTTACTTGGTTATAACAAAACTTGATAGCCTACTAGTGGTTAGGTTTGGTTACCTTAACACTTAAGTAGAGTTACAAGATAGACTCTTCTAGAGTTTTATTCATCATAATCATGTGGCTAGCTATGACAACCCATTTTGGAAAATTCCTCGCACATACATTGTAATTATTTCATGTATTTTGATTATAAATTAAAAGGAGCATGAGAATTTGGACACAGATTCCATAGTTTGAGGAAGGAGATTGTTTGGGATTTGAAGGAGTCTTAACTCGTTTCATGACAACCATTGAACGGTTGTTAAGTGTGCCTTAAATGGATTGGTGTTATAAATAAATTAAGCAATAAAGAAGGACAAGATATGCCATGGTTTCCTGGGATAATTCCACAAGACAGAGAGGACAAAAAATTAAGAAGGATGGGCTGGGTTGGCAAAGGGGATAGTTGAAGTCAACCAACAATAAAGTGGGGAAAGGCGCTAACACAGCAACATCCCCACCACCACTTAGAAAAAATAGAATCACCATGGCTGAGAAGGAGATCAGGGGCGACAGAGAATGTACACCAACACAACCAAAAATGGTTGCAACTACGTAATGGAGATGATTATCACACCCCACACAAGGAGAGACAAGGATACTCTTAGGGGGATGACACCCCATGCACTGGTTGACGGTATTGGACCCACCAACATGTCAAGGGGATCTCCCCGGTAAGAAGTCCCAATTAGACCTTAGACCATTTGGTGTAGGAGTCCCAACAGTGGATCATAAGGTAATGGCTTGACCGTGATGTCACACAGAGGCAAGTAAGATAACTCTGTCTGTGGCAAGGGTGTGACTGATGTAGTGAGTCAAGGAATTAGTATGAGAGGTTCCAACATTTCAAAGGCGAGGAATGTGAAGGTGAGTTCTAGGTTGAAAGGGATCAGTCCCAACTCAGCTAGGAACACACAACACAAAGGACATGCATAGCTTTCGGCAGAGCAGTGACACAGATGCGTCAGTGACAACATACAAGGTAAGATAACACGAACAACACTCAAGGATGAGTCAGAGACGAGTGTGACGGTTGATATAAAAAGGTTTAGAGAAAGGTCTGTTTGATGTTTGACAGAGAAGTCGACACGGATGGCGAAAAAATTAACAACATATGCAACACATTAACAACAAGATTCATATAATTGCATACAAATAGGTTCATATACAAGTACTAACTACAATAACAACATATGCACGAAAAAGTGTTGGCTTTTATTATATAAAGAAGTGTAAGTCACAATCATACAATACACCATGTAAACCTGCTAACCCCATCAGTGGAACGTTACAGCCACATCCGCCTGCTCCTCCAAAGAGATGTACTAGCTCCATGCAGTGGAGAAGCCAAGGCACGTTATAATACTATCCAAGCCTTCTTCAAAACAATCTTATTAGAAGCTTGGCTGACCAAAAGCCCATACAATGAGTTATGAGGGACTATTTATAGAAAATGGTGGGGTGACCCTTGACATTCCCCTTTGTGATAGTTCAACTACCTCATGAATCTTCACATACTCTATGGCTGTTACATCCAACTGTTGACACTCGACTTACACTTGACATGACTCAACATTACAATGCACATGTACTCATTTAAGACAACATGGCTTGAGCAAGCCTTGCAAGACATCATTGACACTTGGTCCGCTGTGATGAGACCAACTCTTTGACATGCTTGTGATGGTGAAGGTGGTGAGCTAATTCGAAGCTTGGTCGTCCGTGGTGATGTGTGTGCACCTCACGGTGACATATCGCTGAAGCGAACTCTTGCCTCCATTGCAACTGGTGCATTGGTTCGACCCCTTCATCCAACTCATCTGCTAACATGCGCATCGTATTCTTAGGTATGGTTGAATCGGCAACACACTGATGCATAGTGTCCATGATAATCTTCAAGTGTGTGCTGGTGGTCATGCGCATCAACTTGCCGAAGTACATGTTCAGCCCCAGTTGGACTTGCTTCTGTCTTCGCCTTGGTGAGTATGTTGAATGGGTTGGATTGCATGCGTGCGCTCAACGACATGCATGTTGTTGGATCCCTTGCATGCAGTCAACAACATTGCTCACCATGTTTTTTCTGTGTTAGCTGCTAGGACAGATCCTTAACTCGTACTGACACAGTTTTATCCACGAGTGTCTGTTGCGACCACTGCTGTTCCTATTCCTGCTGCAACTCATTGGACTTTCTATGCAACTTCATGTTCTTCCTGAGTTACTGCTTCAACACATGCAACTCCTTCTTTGTTCCATCTTCTGCCTTCGCACAATCTTCATGTTGCACTGCCACTTCATAGCTTGAGTCTCCAAAGTTGCTTTCATTATCACTGGATATGCTTGATCTTGCATCTTTGCTTTACCTCTATGTTGTCAACAACCCTCCTGTTGCATTCACTGCGTTCACTACATTTGGTATGCTTCCTTCAGTTTCTATTCAGGATGCTTCTTACTGTGATTCTTTTGCTTGATGTCCTTGTCCATGAACAACTTGATGTCTTCATGAGTAGGTAAGCCCATGGACACTTGATTGACTGCATCCCCAAGCATGCTCTGAACAATGTCTTCATCTATGCTCTCTTGGAAACCATTGTACCTGTACTGCTGAGAGGCAGATGAACACTTGTGATACCTGGAGACATGGAAACACTCATAGCAAGCAATCTGTCAGTGAAAACAAAGAAAATCTGGGGAAGGACACAACACATACCTAGGGAATTGATGATCAAGATTGCACAAATTTCACTGGGAGGCTGAGTGACTGGTTGCCATAACTGTGCAAAAGGCAGCCTGGACTAATTGGGAGGCTGGACTGTTTGCTGGATCTGCGAAATGTGCAATCCAGTTGGGCAGTTGGCTGCTGGGATTGCGCAATGCATGATTCCAGCTGGGAAAGATTGCTGGCCCAGGAACAAATTTGCGCATTTTTTTGGGTCAAGCAGCCATTGACCTCCAGAAATGTGAAATTCATCCCAGGAGGCTAGTGCTAGGCCAGAATACGCAAATACGGAGAGGAAGGTGAACCTTCCTTCTCCAGATTGCGTAATGCAGCCTTGGTGAAGGGAGAGATCGGGCCAAGGTTGGCCCGACTCGTCGACGGGAAATTGAAAGAAAGTAAGTCGATGAGATGCATGGTGACACTGAGTGATAGTAGAAGTGATTAACAGTGCATGGAAAACATGAATGCAAGATTGAGCAAACATATCAACATGCATGTGGGTGAGGCCTTTCATCGGTTGGGCGAACGTCTATGAAAACCAGTTTCATGCATGCGACAACAGTGAGATAGCAACAAAAATTGAAACAGAGCTAAGACAAGCTAGAATATATGTAAACGACAACAGGCGTTCAAAGAAATCAAGAAAACAACACTCACACAAGCGATACACAAAAAGTGACAAAAATGCTGAAAAAGACAAGTTGAGGCCACTTACCTGTGAATAGCTGATCCAGATGTGTCAAAGAGTCCTGGATGTGCTGTGGGATGTTAGAGCTCTAAGATTGATGTGAATGAATGAGCTTTGATGCATCGAATAACTATGTTGGGTCTCAATACGCGCATGCCACAAATCTAGGAAAAAGCGACACTTGGAGGGAAACTTCTAAAACAACTTTGCATGTAACCCTCGGATACTAAAAGTAGCTCCCTGAATCATGGGATTCCTTTTGCATGTTGTATTTTGCTATTCTGGGAAGATCAAGTCATGCATGGTTGCAAGTTAAGTTTCCTCGGTCCTGGTTGGAACTTGTCAACCAGATTGTCCATGCATGCCGATGCTCAATTGCTTGGGAAAAATGCATATTCCTGACTGTAAGCTAGGTTGACTGCCCAAGGGGATTACAAAATTTTTGGGCAGAGCAGCTTACTGCTGCCCAAATTTGCAAATCATGGGCTGAAAAACTTGTTGATGGGAAAAATTGTGCAAATCCTGCTAGGAGGGTTGGATGGCAGGATTGCTCAATCCTGGAGCCCAGCAGGCTGTTAGAGGGAATTGCGCAATTCCTGGAGGGAAGGCTAGTTGCCCTCCAAAAATGTGCAAATTTCACTAGGAAGCTGCTCAACCTGCAGTTGGACTAAGTCTGGATGAGCAACCAGTGAGGAAAATGGATCAAATATGATCGACAGTCTACCTTTGTGCGAGGAAAGCACTGAAGCTTGAGTACTTGATGAAGCAAGATAAAGTGATGTGTAATGTTGGTAGGGAAGGCTCCAAAAGAGGCTAAGGCAAAATTTTGGAGGGTGGTTGTAGCCACTACAACACTTGGCGACACATTGGCAGAACTCCAGCTCTCTGAGTAGACCTTGTTCGTGAAAAATGAGTCTAACACCTCTGGAAGTATTGTTCAGTTCTTAGCTCATCTTGGCTTGACACTAGCTTGATGTAAGATGTAGCATCTTCTAGACTCTTGGTCGATTGACACACATTCCAAGCCAAGGCAACACAGTTGCTTCGATTGGGGTTGAGGGTTATATAGGTGCACAAGCAGTATAGTCGTCAGAGTCTTAGTTTCATCACTGGTGTTGCTCCATTGCCAGCAGGCCTGGGCAGTACCTCGGTGGAGTCACATAGGAACACAAGCATGCCTTCGCTTCCAGCGAGCTTGGTAAGTACCCCAATGGAGTTACTTGCATCACCTCTTTGCGTAGGAAGCCTTTCTCTTCTTTTCCCTTATTCATTTTTCATTTTTCATTTTTTTGATTTTTGATTTTTTTTTTTTTAATTTTTCATTTTCACTTTGCATAGAACTTATTCATTTCAGAGGCGGAAGAGGGATCCTGACTTATTGAGAGCAGAGGAGGTTGTTCCAGCAGAGAAGTAATTTATTATATCTCTGACGTGCCTGTTAAGGTTTCCCCCCTTACCTTACTCTACTTGATTGAGCTGACAAGGGTCAACCCGAAAAAAATTGACTAGAGAAGGTGACATTAATTAGCGCGCAAGCGTTGTGTTTACACCAAGGTTCACTTCGAAGAGTACGTATTTTCCTTCGATGTATCATGGACTAAGAGTAACAAGTTCATCATACAGAGGCAAGATGACAGATAACCAAGTAACAATAGCTGTACAAACCCTCTTGTACTTTTCCCAGCTCGTTTCATGAGTCACACATGGTTTCATGCAAACTAACCTATGAACAAAACAAGCGAATGAACTAACAACAAAGCCAAACAAAAGCAGAATAAAAAATGAGAGCAAAGAAAACAAACAAACAAGCAAGCAAACAAAGCACGAAAGTAAATAAGCATGCAAGAAATAAAACACTACTCCTACTCCTACACCAATGGTGCGTGGGCCTGATCACGTGAAGTGATACTTCTAATGCAGCCACTGATGCATTGGTAGACGCATGTGGGTGAATTCTTGGTCCATGAGTAACCCAGTTGTGCAGACTAGCATACAAGAAAGATATGACAATGAAGACAACCATAGTTCGTGTTTTAAAGTGTCCACAGGACATAAGTGAGTGCATGTGTGTGAAGAACAGTCCGTGGACTTATCATGGTGCTATGTGACACTACGTGCAATTTTGAAGCGAAATCACACTCTTGACTAAGACACACAAGAAAACGAAAGAAACAAAGATAACTTGTGTTGCGAATGAGTGCTTGGAATGTAAGATTCCTCCAATGCATGAGAAATGGGATCGTGTAGTTCGAGTGGAGGAAATGTGATCTGTATGTGAGGTGGATCTTTAATGCACATAGATGAGTGATGAGGAGCCTTGGGTGATTGAAAATTTTTACAATCGGAAGTGAGACTAACCCAAAGAGAGCGAGGGCCTGACATAACCATCAACTCGATCTGAAGTGCCTCGACAGTCTTGGGTGTCTCAATTTCATCATCAGGTAGATCATCATAAACTGGTGGCTTCCAAAGATCAACTGCAACAGATTCATGATCGTGAAAAAAAATGGAAGCAAATGGATCACGACCACCACGATAAAAAAAATCAATGAATTCTTCAACATCCTCATGATCAGATGAATCAAATAGAGGGGTGGATGAAAAGTGAATGAACTCATCCTTTGTGTTTCTCGAACAGACAGATGAAGGATCAAGTGGGTTTTCAATGAGTAACTTATCCTCTCTGTTGTTGAATGATGGACTAACATCCGGTGAGTCTTGCGAGTGATGGACAATGGGTTCATATGTGGATGAAGACACACATGCAAAATCATGGATGGAAGGTTAACCAAAGAGGCTAGGAAAGAATGGAGGGGGCTCGGATGGAAGGGAGTCATCCTTCGACGAGTGTCGATGTTCGAGCTCCCACTCATCCTCTTCATGAATGATAGCGCATGTTGGTTGTGCAATACCAACTCTGTCAATGGGTTGTTCCTCTTTCAAAACAAGTGAAGAGTCCGGAATGGACAAACACAAGACAACATCATCCGGAGGAACTCCTGAGTGCGAAGATGGAGGTTGAAATAAAAATGCATGTGAGAACTCGAAGGACTCACAACCAAACCTGTGTGAAAATTGAGTGGAGTGATGATCCAAGTGGATATTGGTGGCCACCTGCCAAGTCCACTTGGACCCCCACCATTGTTTCTTTTATCTTTTCAGTTTCCTTAATTACAGTAGCAAAATTTACTATTTTTAGCAGTTTTTCGGGTCCTGAAGTTCCGGAGCTGTTTTGAGGCCCTAAATAATGTTTTTTGGGAAAACTGGGAGCAATAAGGGTCCATGGAATGATGTTTCTCTTCCCAAAGTTGTAGTTCTCGGATAGATCTTTGTAATGAAATATTGTGCATGTCAAATAGAAATCGTATGCCAAAGTTACGACCCCGGGAAGTTGATGTACCAATTTACCCAAACGGGGCCCACAGTTTGGCGTTTCATCTTCTAGGGTTAGGTTTTTGGATGTTTAGGGTTTTCCATTGTTTCTCAACAATAAATAGGCCTTCAAGCCTCATTGTAACACAGTTCAGAGGCATGTAGCCGCCACATCTCTTCTCAAAGATAAGCTATCATCGCCCTAGCTAGTTTATTTCCATTTCTGTTTTTAAGCATATTTCTATATTTTACAATAATGAAATGAAGTATTATTTCTGCTGTATCTCTATATGTATGGTTATATCTATAATTTTTTGCGTTCCTACTTAAATCCAAATCAGTGGTATCAGAGCGGTCTGTTCTTTCTTTGTTTTTCTTTGCATGTCCCCAATGAGGTCGAGATATAAGGAGTTAGGGCTTAAACTGGTCGAACCTTTGCAAGACCAGCCTCACAAATCCCAATGACCTCCCATGGCGGATGAAAAGAAAGATGAGGGGGTAGGAGATCCTATCAAAATCTTGCTCGAAGAGGCCCTCTAGTGACAAATTAACACAATGATGGACAACTTTGCCCAGATCATTCAAGGGCTACCCAGGGGCGACACATCTACTTCCAACAGCTACTCTGGAAGCGCCACACCCTTTAAGGTACAAGTTAAGTTTGACATTACCATATTTGAGGGTCAGATAGATGCAGATGCCGTAGATAAATGGTTAAATATGCTAGAAGGGTATTTTTCTGTTCATGATTTTCCGACCGGGAAAAGATTACTTTCTCAAAGCCTCCCCCCACGTCAAGGACTGGTGGGAAACCTACTGCGAGTAGAAGAATGAAAGTACGACATCACAATTTTCAACCACACCCACTTGGAATTCATTCCAGACTGCCATCAAGGAGTAGTACCCTGTCAGAAGCTATGAGGATCAATACATAAAGTGAACCACACTACGGCAGGGAAGGGACCAAGACGTGCCAAAGTTTACCAATATTTTTCATACCCTTCGTACAAAGTTGGGTATCAAGGATTCAAAGCAACATTTGGTACTCAAATATCATGGCTACCTGCACAGGTACATCTAGGAAGAAATAGAATTCTTGAACATCTCCTTGCTCAACACATCATACCAATATGCCATCAAGATCGAGCACAAGTTTAAACAAAAGAAGCGAGAATTTGGATTTGCGAATCCAAAGCAAGGGAAAGGTGCCCCCAAACTGCAGAACAAAGGAAAAAGCCAAGGTAGGGTGGCCCAAGACAACTCACCAAAGCTGCAAGAAAGAACAACGCCGCGAAGCTAAAAAAGGACACGGGAAAATGGTGTGAGTTCCATAAGAGCTCCAATCACAACATAAGTGAGTGTCGGGCCATGCAGTCACTGGTGGTTGAGCTAAAAGTTTCAGAATCAGATGCATGTTGCGAATTTGAGTCAGAACTCGACAAGGGAAATGACAAAGGGAAGAATATTATCGATGCAGAGCCCAACGCCACCGTTTCCACCATGAAGATCCAGAAGGAGGAAGCCGAAGATCCAGAGGAGGAGGAGCGCCTCTTCCACTCCCAGATGTGGGTAAAGGGATCCCCACTACAGTTCATTGTTGATAGTGGGATCCAAAAGAACTTCATTTTGGCAGAGGTCGTGAAGCGGCTAGGCTTACTGACCATAACACATCCACAATCGTACACCATCAGGTGGCTTCACCAAGGATGGGATCTTCGCATGAGCCAGCAGTGTCACCTTCCATACAACATCAAGCCCTTCATGGATGAGGTATTGTGTGACATTGCTCCCCTTCATGTTTGTGATGTATTATTAGGACAACCATACTTGTGGAAGTGACATGTTGTGTATGAATCAAGGCCCCATG
>APFE031437167.1:75684-114758 GCA_000404065.3 Pinus taeda | reverse complement strand
TGATGGCCAGATAGAGGTTTTCGACAGGATGATCGTACACATTTTACACATGTGCAACTCAAAGCACCCACGCACATGGGATGAGAGCCTCCCCTATGTTCAACATAGCTACAACCGGCCTCTCCATAGCTCGAATGGACACAACCCTTTTTAGGTGGGCTAGGGATTCCAACCACTATGTCCCATTGATGTGGCCATGCAATTTGCAGCTACTGATGCAGATTCGGCTCATGTCCAGTCCGAAACAGATAAGGCAAACAACTTCATTGAGCACATCCAACATATTCACCAACAGGTCCACGAAATTTTGGAGAAATCAAATTCCAAGTACAAGCAGTGACATGATCAACATTGGGTGCCACACAAGTTTCAGGTGGGTGACAATGTCTAGTTGCACGACAAAGTCTGGTTGCATTTGCAAAAGGAACACCTTACTGGAGCCTATCAGAAACTCAAACCACTTCGATATGGTCCTTACACCATTACCAATGTTGTGAGAGACAATGCATTTGAGCTCAACATTCCCCCATTCCTTGGCCTGCACCCAATGTTCAATGTGGACCGCCTTTGGCCATACTTTCCACCATTACTAGACACATCCGACATTGCAGAACAAATCACACCCACAAAGTTAAATCGAGATTGCATGGAACAAGCTAAAATTAATCATATCACGGAAACATAGATCAAGCACACTCATCAGCAAACTATCCAAATGTATTGAGTTGTCAAAGCAGGCCAACTCCTTCACCAGGACAAGTGGCTCACCAAGGACCAAGTTCAACAAAAGTTTCCTCATCTCGTGGAGGAACTTAATGCAATAGGGACCATTACTTCCTAAGGGGGGAGGAATGATCCTGGTGGATATTGGTGGCCACCCACCAAGTCCACTTGGACCCCCACCATTGTTTCTTTTAGCTTTTTAGTTTCCTTATTTGTAGCACAATTTACTATTTTTAACAGTTTTTCAGGGCCTGAACTTCTGGAGCTATTTTGAGGCCCTAAACGATGTTTTTTTTTTGGAAATTTAAGAGAAACATGGGTTCATGGACCGATATTTCTCTTCCCAAAGTTGTAGTTGTCGGATAGATCTTTCTAACAAAATATTGTGCATGTCAAATGGAGATCGTATGCCAAAGTTACAACCCCGGGAAGTTGATGTACCAATTTACCCAAATGGGGCCCACAGTTTGGCATTTCATTTTCTAGGGTTAGGTTTTTTGATTTTTAGGGTTTTCCATTGTTTCTCAACAATGAATAGGCCTTTGAGCCTCATTGTAACACAATTCAAAGGCATGTAGCCACCACATCTCTTCTCAGAGATAATCTACCATCGCCCTAGCTAGTTTATTTCCATTTCTGTTTGTAAGCATATGTCAGTATTTTACAGTAATGAAATGAAGTATTATTTATGCTTCATCTCTATATGTATGGTTATATCTGTAATTTGTTGCATTCCTATTTAAATATGGATCAAGTGATGTTGGGATGGTGTGAAGGTTGAACATGTGTACAAACATGATCCTCAACATCACTGGGCGATGGTGGGACTGTTGAATGAGAGGGAGGCAGACAATCCATTGAGACAGTGTTTGGTCCCACATGGGATTATGCAGTTCCATCAAAAAAGAAGGTTGAGCAAAGCTTGGCATCAAGCTTCCTCTTGGGACGAGAATATTTCTTAAGATAGTACTTGAACTGGTCCCAGAGATAAGCGAACTTCATCTATCTCCTCGGAGCTTGAAACTTTAAGTCACGGAAGCGCTGCCAAAAATCAATAATGGATTCATGCGGAGCCCTCTGTTGCTGTAACAGTTTTCGGTCAAGATGGTATGAATCAAAATGATGGAACATGTCTTCAATAAGATCACAGAAGTGCTCACATGCGTGCATGGTGTCAACTAGTAGGTTGAGCAGTCAACGAAATGGGGATTCACGAAGTGTGAATGCAAGCAACAGACCGACCTGTTTGTCAGTAAACTCATCTTCCTCATAAATCAAGGAAATGAAGTTATGTAAGTACTCAGGCCAGGCCACTTCACCTTCATCATCGTACGTGTGAGTGGACAAGAGATTGAAAAGCTTCCCCGAGATGGAGACATCTTCACGATTCGAAAAACACCTCGGGGGAAGAAGAATGCAAGACTCCATGAAAGATATGCAAAGGTTCAAAACTAGATGAGAGGACATTGCTTGTCATTAGGCCCTCCTTCTAGCACCAGAAATGTTGATGGTGCTACACCCACCAACATGTCAAGGGGATCTCCTCGGTAAGAAGTCCCAATTAGACCTTAGGCTGTTTCCTGTAGAAGTCCCAGTGGTGGGTCGTAAGGTAATGCCTTGATCGCGATGTCACATAGAGGCAAGTAAGATAACTCTGTCAGTAGCAAGGGTGTGACTGATGTAGTGAGTCAAGGAATGAATATGAGAGGTTCCAACACTTCAAAGGGAGAGGAAGGTGAAGGTGAGTTCTAGGTTGAAAGGGATCAGTCCCAACTCAACTAGGAACACACAAAAAAAATAACATTCACAACTTCCGGCAGAGCAGTCAACATGAATGTGACAGTCACAACATACAAGGTAAGATAACACGAACAACACTCATGGATCAGTCTGAGATGAGTGTGACGGTTGATATAACAAGGTTAAGAGAAAGGCCTGTCTAATGTCCAGTAGAGCAGTCGACACGAACGGTGATAAAATTAACGACATATGCAACACATTAACAACAAGATTCATATAATTGCATACAAATTAGTTCATATACAAGTAGGTAAGTTAAACAACATATATCATTAAGGAAACTAGAGCAATCCATGTACAATAACAACATATGCATGAAAATGTGCTGAGTTTTATTATATAAAGAAGTGTAAGTCACAATCATACAATACACCATGTAAAACTGCTAGCCCCATTAGTGGAAAATTATAGCCACATCCGCCTACTCCTCCAAAGAGATGTACTAGCTCCATGCAGTGGAGAAGCCAAGGTGCATTACAATATTGTCCAAGCCTTCTTCAAGATAGTCTTACTAGAAGCTTGGCTGACAAAAAGCCCATACAATGAGTTATGAGGGACTATTTATAGCAAATGGTGGGGTGACCCTTGACATTCCCCTTTGTGACAGTTCAACTACCTCATGCCTCTTCACCTACTCTATGATTGTTACATCCAATTGTTGACACTTGACTTACACTTGACATGACTCAACATTACAATGCACATGTACTCATGTGAGATAACATGGCTTGAGTAAGCCTTGTAAGACATCACTGACACTTGGTTCGCTGTGATGAGACCAACTCTTTGACATGCTTGTGATGGTGAAGATGGTGAGCTGATGCCAAGCTTGGTCGTCTGTGATGATGTGCGTGCACCTCATGGTGACATCTTACTGAAGCGAACTCTTGCTTCCGTTGCAACTGATGCATTGGTTCGACCCCTTGATCAAACTCGTCTGCTAACATGCACATGGTATTCTTGGGTATGGTTGAACCAAAAACACAGTGATGCATAATGTCTATGCTAATCTTCAAGTGTGTGCTGGTGGTCATGCACATCAACTTGCCGAAGTACATGTTCAGCCCCAGTGGGACTTGCTTCTTGTCTTCGCCTTGGTAAGTGTGTTGAATCAGTTGGATTGCATGCGTGCACTCAATGACATGCATGCTACTGGATCCCTTGCATGTAGTCAACAACATTTCTCACCATGTTCGCTCTGTTTTAGCTGCTGGGATAGATCCTTAACTTGTACTGGCACAATTCGACCCTCGAATGTATGTTGCACCCACTATTGTTCCTGTTCCTGCTACAACTCATTGGATTGTCTGTGCAGCTTCATGTTCTTCCTAAGTTGCTGCTTCAACACATGCAACTCCTTCTTTGTTCCATCTTCTTCCTTCGTGTGATCTTCATGTCGCACTATCACTTCATAGCTTGAGTCTCCAAAGTTGCTTTCATTATCATTGGATCCGCTTGATCTTGCATCTTTGCTCTGCCTCTATGTTGTCAACAACCTTCCTCTTGTATTTGTTGCGTTCGTTGCATTTGGTATGCTACCTTCAGCTGCTATTCAAGATGTTGTTCGCTGTGATGCTACTACTTGATTTCCTTGTCCATGAACAACTTGATGTCTTCGTTAGTAGGTAAGCCCATCAACAATTGATCGACTGCATCCCCAAGCGTGCTCTGAACGGTGTCTTCGTCTCTGATCTCTTGGAAACCATTGTACCTGTACTGCTAAGAGGCATATGAACACTAGTGATACCTGGAGACATGGTAACACTCATAACAAGCAATTTGTTAGTGAAAACAAAACAAATCCGGGGAAGGACACAACACATACCTGGGGAAATGATGAGCAAGATTGTGCCAAATTTCACTGGGAGGTTGAGTGACTGGCTGCCAGAACTGCGCAAAAGGTAGTCTGGATTGACTGGGAGGCTGGATTGGGTGATGGATCTGCAAAATGTGCAATCCAGTTGGGTAGTTGGCTGCTGGGATTACGCAATGTGTGATTTGAGCTGGGAAAGACTGCTGGCCCAGGGACAAATTTGTGCAAATTTTTGGGCCAAGTAGCTACTGACCTCTAGAAATGTGCAATTCAGTCCAAGAGGCCTGTTCTGGGCCAGAATGTACAATATGGAGAGGAAGGTGAACCCTCCTTCTCCAGATTTCACAATGCAACCTTGGTGAAGGCAGAGATTGGGCCAAGGTTGGCCCGACTCGCCAACGAACAACTGAAAGTAGGTAAGTCGATGAAATGCATGATGACACTAAGTGATAGAAGAAGTGATAAAATGTGCATGTAAAAGATGAATGAAATATTTAGGAAATAGATGAACACGCATGTGGGTGGGGCTGTTCGCTGGTTGGGCTAACATCCGTGCAAAATAGTTTCATGCATGCGACAATAGATAGCAACGAAAATTGAAACAGAGCTAGGACAAGCTAGAATATATGTAAACAACAACAGGGGTTCAAATAAATCAAGAAAACAACACTCACATAGGAGAATACACAAAAGGCAACAAAAATGCTGAAAAAGACAAGTTGAGGCCACTTACTTGTGAATAGCTGAGCCAGATGCATCGAAGAGTCTTGGATATGCTGTGGGTTGTCAGAGCTCCAAGATCGATGTGAATGAATGAGCTCTGATGTGTTGAATAACTAATTTGGGTCTTAAGACGCGCATGCCACAAATCTAGGAAAAAGCGACACTTGGAGGGAAACTTCTCAAACAACTTTGCATGTAACCCCCAGCTGCTAAAAATAGCTCCCTGAATCATGGCATGGCTTTTGCATGTTGTCTCTTGATAATCCAGGAAGATCAAGTCATGCATGCATGCAAGTCAAGTTTCCTCGGTCGCGGGTGGAACTAGTCAACGAGACTGTCTATGAATTCTAGTGCTCAACTGCTCGGGAAAAATGTGCATTCCTGACTGTAAGTTGGGCTGACTTTCCAAGGGGATTGCGCAATTTCTAGGTAGAGCAGCTGACTGCTACCCAGATTTGAGCAAATCTTGGGTTGAACAACTTGTTGATGGGAAAATTTGTGCAAATCCTGCTGGGAGGGTTGGCTGGCAGGATTGCGCAATCCTGGAGCCCAACATGTTGTTAGAGGGAATTGTGAAATTCTTGGAGGGAAGGATGGTTTCCCTCCAAAAATGCACAAATTTCACTGGGAAGTTGCTCAACCTGCAACTAGACTAAGTCTGGATGAGCAGCTTGTGAGAAAAATGGATCAATTGTGATTGATAGGCTGCGTTTGTGCGAGGAGAGTACTGAAGCTTGAGTACTTGATGAAGCAAGACAAAGGGACGTGTAAGGTTAGTAGGGGAGGCTCCAAAACAAGAAAAGGCAGAATTTTGGAGAGTGGTTGTAGCTGCTACAACAACATTATAAAGAAGAGAGGCATTCACGAAGAGGGAATTCGTAGGTAGTGAAGGGAGAACAATTGAGAACACAAGACAACAAAGAAAGAAGCTCGAGGAACAAGACAAAGGAAAGAAAGCCTCAGGGAGAGGTTCACAGAAGCACTGGCAGAATTGTAGAACAATAAGGAACGCATAGTGCAAGAGGAAAATAACACATATATTTATGTTGCTACCAGAAGGAAAGGATCAAAGCAACCATTTGTTTGAGAATTGGGAGGTGGGAGAATATTTTCCAGGTGAGGAAAGTAGTTTCTGGATTTCCGATAAGACTGGTGGGTGCAAATGGTTTTCTTTGGATTCCCTTGAAAACTAGTGTTGAATCCTGTTCCTTGGATTTAGGTAAGGAGAGTTCTTTAACCCCCTCTGGTTGTTTTTTGGTTCATACAGTGGGTTATGGATTCCTAGTATTGGGTGGAACCATTGTGTGAAAGAATTTGTTGAGGGTGGAGGTGATAAACCTCTGGATTCCCTCATTTGGTTTTGGGTGGAGGTGAGCCTCTGGATTCCTTGCTTTAGCTTGTAACAATAGAGCCACATTTTTTGATTGAAGTAGGTATATGATGGAGGTGGTGTACATCTGGATTCCCTGTGATATATTGAGCGTATGAAGTAGCTGGTGGGCGGAGGAGAATGATCGTCTTGAGTCCCTATTTCAGCTAGCAGATTTAGTTTAATTCTTAAAGCACTGATTCTCAAGTTTTGGAATTTGGCTCGGGGATGACTACTACAAGTAAGTCTTGGATGGAGTGTGTTTATGGTTGGGTGGAGAGTTGTAGTCTCAATCTCAGTTTCGTGGATACATTCATCAAAGATAAGTGGCTGCTAACGTCTCTTATGTACTAAATGCTTTATGCTCGTTTATTGTATTGTTTTATCATGGCCTATAATGTTGAGTAATGTGGTGTTCCTAGTTGAATGAGCACTGTTTAAAGGCATGGAGATGGAATGGTTTCAGTTACTGTGTTGGCCCAAGGAATGTACTGATATGTATTCAATGTGCTGGTTCAATGTGTATGTCATGAAATGTGATATTTTTTGCCTACTTGAGGAAGGATGTGTCCATAAATGTATTTCCCGAGTAAATGGAAGGGTTTCTTGTATGTGCTCATGGAATTGTTTTTTCGTTCATTATTGGTCGAGAGGCCTGTAGCTTATGGGTTGTTAAGGATTTGAAATTCATCTAATGGGTCACATTGACAATGAATGAGTAGATCTCTATGTATGAGTTATGAAATTGGAAATAATTGGTTATTACACTCTATTTTTAAATATTATGAAGCTCAGGAGGAACAACTTAAGGTCTCTCTCTCTCTCTCTCTCTATATATATATATATATAATAATATAGACGTTTCATGGCCTAAACCGAGCCCTGTTGAAAGCTCGAGAGAGATATATTCAACAATAAAGCTAAGGAGGCATATCATTTAGATATATGTATGTATGTATGTATGACTATCTATCTATGTATTTACAAGATGGGCCGAGTCCTTGTTAAGCTCAGGAGGGCCTTACCATATTTCCCTATATGTATTTACAAATTATGTGTGAGAGGCCTCAGAAAATGCTTCTTATAAATGTATTAGTAGTTAAGCACAGGGACGGGCATTTTTTACACAGGATTTTATGTGTAGGGCTAGGAGTTAGAACCTTGAGACATGTGAAGGCACTAGCACATAAGCACCATATGGCTTGGGGCCACGCCCACGAGCAAAAACAGAGAGATCATAGTTGTCAAATGACACAAACGTCAGAATCGTCCACGTGTCTCAAAATTTTATCCCTGAATATTTCGAGGGGAGCCCCAAGGGAAATTCCCAGGATTGTATTCCCAAGGTTACATGGAAGTGGGGACGACGCTTGAGTGTTCCTTGTGCACTTTAGCGGAGGATTCCCAATCGTACATAACAAAAATACTTGAAAAGGTAGAGGACGGAGGTTACGTGGGAACCGAGTCCACATGGAGAAACTAGTGGATGTTGACATCATCTCGACACTTAGGTCTAGTGATGCCATATTAGAGCCCAGAGGTTTCGAATGGAGCAGGGTAGAGAACTGTTGGGCTATTATCCCCAAGATGATGTGGTATGGTGGAGCTCACTGGTATAGGTAGGAAAGGTTGGGACAACGTGGTGGGACGAGCCATGCTGAAGTGTCAATTGATGTGACAAGTTCCACGTAATCCCAAAAGGGTTGTTCCTCGAAGGAATGACGAAGGGCAACTAGAGTTATTTTTGGGGAGATTTTTTTCGCGGTGATGTGGCTTTTGAGGGGCAGCACGCGCAATACCTCTCTTGTAGTGCATGTATGTATGGATTGCGTTGCACCTGTTCTGTAGTGGGGAATTATGTGACTAGGATGAATGAGTCAGAAACTATGGTAACACAACCATGTGGCAGTGAGGGGGTGACTAGTATTTCCACATGGGCTCCATGTGGGGACCATGGTGGCACCACGTGGTAGGTTGGTAGGTGGTACTAATTAAATGGTTAATATTTGGGTGGCCATATCTTTGGATCTCTGGGTCAGATCAGAGAAAAATTTATATTGTCAGAATCATCTTGATGAGACAGTGGTATCCTTCTTTTTGAGTTTCTTGAGAGTAAAAGAAAGCAAACAATTTGGACCCCATTTCCATAACTGGACCATGGAGATCGGGTCATATTAGTAACATCCTCTTACTAACCTTAGTTGGGGCTAGGGATAATAGGGGGTATGTTATAGAGTGGTATCAGAGCCTCCAGGTTCAACACTTGGATTGGATGGGCTTTATCTCAGAAGACATGTAGATAAAGGTTCAACATTAAACCTTTGGAAGTGAAATTGGTGCCTTGTTATGAAATTTAATAGTGGTAAATCAAATGATCGGATCCCTAGATATGGAATGGAGTATAAGCTATGGGTGCCTAGATGAAGGTAAATAATGATTGCATACTACTCATAGCACCAATTGCAGATTTTATGCCGTTTATTGCATTTGATTATAGAATTGCATGTGGATTGCTATAATGCTGCTAGCATGTTGTTTGAGGGATAACAATTCATGAAGTTATTATCTTTCATGCTGAAGGTCGGGACAACTTACTACTATGACTTGGGATAATTATGATTTTTTTAATTGTTTTAAAACTACCTACTTGACTTTGTGCATAATTGTTGTAGTGTATTAGCACTATTGATTAAGCATTGTATTCTTATACAACTGGGATAGTAGGCATAAATGAAAATGATCAATAGAACAATACAAATTGAGAGAGACCTATGCCAACTTTCCGAGTAGTCTTGAGGCCCCAAATTTTGTGCATGGGGGCCTCAAGAATACTCTTTTATGCCTTTTATTACCTTGCATGCTAAAGGTCAGGACAACTTACTACTGTGACTTGGGATAACTATTATTTATTTAACTGTTGTAAACCTACCTACTTGACTTTGTGCATAATTTTTGTAGTGTATTAGCACTATCGATCAAGCATTGTATTCTTATACAACTGGGATAGTAGGCATAAATGAAAATGACCAATAGAAAAATATGCATTGAGAGAGACATGTGAAGGCACTTGTGCATAAGCACCATATGGCTAGGATCCATGCCCACGAGCAAAACTGGAGAGATCACAACGGTCAAATGACACAAACGTCAAAACTATCCACATGTCCCAAAATTTTATCCTTAGAGATTTTGATGGGAGCCCCAAGGGAAACTCCCGGGGTTATATTCCTGAGGTGACATGGGAGTGGGGTTGGAACTTGAGCGTGCCTTATGCATTTCATGGAGGATTCCCCAATTGTGCTTAATGAAAATACTTGAAAAGGTAGGGGAAAAATGTTATGTGGGACCCAATCAACATTGATAAATTTGCCAATGTTGACATCACCACGATGCTTAGGTCTGGTGATGCCACCCCAGACATAGACCCTAGAGGTTTTGAATGGATTAGGGTAGAGAACTGTCAATGTAATATCCCTAGGCTGTGTGGCACAACAGAGCCCATCGATATAGGTTCTTTTGCTTGGATCAGGTTGTACCTTTCCTGTACCTATTGGTGTTAATCAATAAAGAAGCTCATGTCTTGTTCCTGATATGTTATTGTCTCATGAATAGTAATTTATATGCTTATATATGATGATCTAACATATCTTTTATGTATGCACATTGAATTATCTATTATGTATATGCTTCTGTGAATTGACTTGCAGGCCTGCTCTTTCTAGAGGAAGCAAAGGGTTTGGACCCTACAGGAACATCATCAAATGTAGGACCTCCAGGTATGTTTCCAAATCCACATTTTGTAATTCATATGTTTGACATGCTTGCTTGGTTTCTCTTTGTAAATAATCTTGTTCTACTCTGTCGAGGTTGTGAACCCTTACCTTAGGGAACTTTTCCCACCAACGTAATTGGTGAATCCACTGGGGAATACCATCAATTATTTCCTAGAAGGGTTATTATTCTTTGATCTAGGCTTTGGTTGACTCTTAAGAAATGTGGTCATTCAACTTGATCTCTTGGATCAAGGCTGTATTTTTATTTTTTCCTAGTTTTCCATTTATACGCGATCTTTATTATAGACATTAGCATATATACATGTTTTATTCCAAAGAAACCTACATATACGTGAGTTTCTTCAGACATAGTCGCATACATACGTGATTTTGTAGCCAGAAAAATTGTGTACAGATTTGAAAAATTGAATTTTTTCATTTTTGGCTTTTGCTAGGGGTTTGACCAAGTTTGTTTATGTCTTTTTGGTTTGAATGAAGCGTGGAAATATCTTTTTATCAATTGTTGTTGGTTTGTTCTATCTCTTTTGTGAAAATCCTATGTCAACCTAGGGTTTGTAGTTTTTGAAGATTTTTATATCTAAAGTCAAGTTTCAGACCTTCTTTAAGAAGTGTTTGGCTGTTTTGTGCTTTTGGGACAGTTGATTGTTCTTCAAATTGTTTATAACCAAATATTTTTGAATGCTTCTTTTACATCCTTGAAGTTGTCTTGTTTTTTTATTTTCTTTGTTTGTTTGAGAAAGGTGTTTGCAATTCTTGGATAAATGAGAGATTTCAGTCCTCTAGAATCTTTCTGATTTCCAAAATTCTTTGTGTCTTCCTGACCAAATCATTCAAGGTGTTGTAGTCTCTTATTGACATTAGTCTTTTAATCTTTATGATCATTGATGACTAGTGGGATTTGAGTATGTTTCTTGTTGTTGGTCTTGAATTTGATGCTTGCTTTCACTTTTTGAAACATTCAGTCTTTACATATTTAAAAAAAAAAGAAAAACATTTGCTTTGGGTTTCTTTTCTTTAGTTTTTATTTTTATTTTTTAGAAAATGTGTGAATTCATGTTTTAAGTCTAAGAGTCTTTTTGCTTTGAGGAGTGTTTTCTTCTTTCAGATTTGCTTGTTTTTGCATGATAAATTGGATTTTTCTTTTAAGTTTACGTTTGTTTGTTTTTTAGCTTTACTTCAATCTTGCACTTTCATTCTAATGTGCATTAGGGTAACTTTCATTTTAGACATCATTTAGTATTTTTCATTAGGTGTTGAATGCATGAGTGCTTAAAAAGAAAAAGAAAAAGGGTTTTTCTTTCTTAGATTTCTCGTAAAACTTGTGTAGAAATCACTTTCATTGAAAAGAAAGAAGTGTTGCATTTGCATGTAGCCTAGATTTTATATTGATTTCTTTTGTGTCATAACATCATTAGTTGTACTTCTGCTTGCCATGTCCTAAATAACAACCAATTAAAATAAGCTTTTAAAATTAAAATGAACTAGACTTTTTTTTTTTTTCGTAGCAACATCAACTAGTTTGGCATTTAGGGACTTGAAATACGTATGTGGAGAGTAAACCCTCCAAGGCCACTTGAAGTGAAAGTATAGAAGTTTAATAAAGAGTGGAAATCTAGCATCGTTAAGTTGTCCAGGAAATCTCTTCTAACACATGGGTTAAGCATGAGGACGTGTGACGATAAGGAAAGAGAGATACCCACTCTCCTACTTGTTGGATCATGCGACCATGATTGTTTCACTTGACTTCTGATCATGAATTGGTGACCTTAGTTTCATTTTCTAGGGACCATAGAGGTAACTACAGGGGGAGGGGGAATTCCCGTGGTACCTGAGGCAGATGTTGCTTCACTTTCATAGTAATTTTGGAGGCTTCCCTTGCGAAGCTTGGGTACTTGCACCGACAAAGGCTATTGTTTAGAGGTTAGTGTAACTGATTCTGATATCTTCACTGGTAGTCTTATGCCCTCATCATCCCAAAATACCTTTGTGAGATCCTTATCTTTACTTTCTTGTATTTTGGTGTCCGGTCCTAATCACTCTAAGTGGAAATAATTGGAATTTATTTGTTTGGTTGTATCTTCAGACTCTTTTTAGTGAGTGCTCTGTGATCCTATCTTTCCATAGGTGTTTTGAGTCTTTAATTTCTATTAATATATAAAAGTGGTTTACCGAACGATTCGGTGGTCTAGAAGGTTTCATGGGATTTCACCTATGAGTGTCAAGCCTTCACCTAGAAGATATAAGAGTAATTTTTCTGGCGCTTTTGAACCAGTGTTAGCTAACATAACATAGATAGATCCTTCTCCGAGGGCTCTTATTTCACAGGTTGAACCTAGTCTAGTCCATAATCCAGACGACAACGCTCCAGTGCTTGCCAGAGTAATCTTCCAATTAGAAGATGAAGTAGAAATTGAAGATGTTTCAGAGCCTCCTAAGACTCCTACGAAACCTCTTCCTTCCCATCTTCCTTCCATCGTATCATACATGGGTACTCCAAATCATAGTCTAACTAGCCCTATTAACTCTCCTTCTTTATTTTCAATAGCCAATCTTAGTTTCTCTACTGATACTACTGGTGTACATACTCCTTCCTCAACTGTAGGAGGAATTTTTATTCGTATATGTACTATTACACCTAGTACAATAGCAATTGACCCTACCTCCATCCCTATTCCGAGTGGGGGCACCCAAACTTCAACTCCTTTCATGGGAGATTATCCTTTCACAATGCCATTTAGTGGGATTCCCTCAGTTTCCTCAACTTTACCCTATGCTACTTCTACATCTATGACTTTGATGGTTACTAGTTTAGTGCCTTTACAAGGTTTTCAATTTGGAAGTGGACATGTTCCTCCTTCCAATCCATCATTGAATTTCAGATCAATGCATTTCTATGGTCATGCTCAAAACATTAATATTTTTCAAAGGAACCAGGGATTGACACATCCTTCTGTGAGTAATTTTGGGTCAAGGAATGTTTGCCATTTATTTGGTCAACAATGGAGTATGTGCTTCCCTAAAGCCAGTACTTCAAAAGTTTTTTTTCCTTTAGCTAGTGCTTGGAATCCTTATCAGGGTCTTTCCCCTTCATATAATGTTCCACTAGGAGGAAGTTTTCCTATGATAAGTAACACTGTAGTAGGGGTTGGATACCCTCTGTATACCCGTGGAATAAAATGCTTTACTCATGGTTCAAGTGCTTCTATGAGTAACCCTTGGTAGCTTGGTGCCTCTCAAAATCCAAGATACTCTTTTTCGAATGTTAGAAATTCCAGTTGGAATTGTCTCGTTCCTCTGCGCTTACCATTCCTAGCAACACTCAATTTTCTATATCTTTTGAAATTGACAATGATCCAATCTGTTATAACCTGACTTGGCCTCGAGTTCCTACTAAACTTCTTTCCGATATTATTAAATTTGAAGTGAAGTCTGGTGAGGATCCGACCGATCAGATAACTACTTTCCATTTATGGTTCTCCTCAAATTCCTTGATTGATGATTCAGTTAGGTTGAGACTATTCCAACACACTTTAGCTAGAGAGATGGCTAAATGGTACATTGAGTTAAGGGGGGGGGGGGGGGGCAGACGCATTTTCTACGTTTGGTGATTTAGATATAATGTTTCTAAACATTTTTAGTTTCCTGTCCGTTACGACGCCATAACTGAACTTCTGTCCAATTTTGAGTAGGGTAAGGCTACACCTTATTCTGACCACATCCAAGCATGGCACAAAAGGAAGAGAATGATCAAGGCATATGTCCCTGATGAGTTTCTTCTGGAATGGTTTCTGAAATCACTGCAGCTGAATATTTCTAAGGATGTGTCACTTTCCGGGGTGTTCACTAAAGGACATGATATCTTTAGAGCCCAACAATTAGAGATCATCTATTCCCAGTCGGGAGTTCTCTATAAGATTTTGTCTGATGCTCCTAGATTGAAAATCGAACTTTCCAAGTCGAAAGTGGGCCCCCATGCCGATGGAGTTATATGATTGATTGATAGTAATACGACTAGTTTGTTGAATCAATTACATCAATTGTCATTATAATCTGCTTTTTCAACACAAACTATAGGTTTTAACCCTGTGCAGAAATTACCTGCATACGAATTCTAAAACATAAAAAATAAGCAATGCGAGAGCATAACACATAAAACACATATACACATAGATTTTCCCCTCGATCCCAAAACTGGGACTACTAGCTTGATTTTTCATTATGTTCCTTTCAATGTTACAATAAATATTTATACATGACGAAGGATCCAATACCATGGAACGAAAACCATCGCGTCCAAAACCATGTGCGAAAATCATAGGTAGGTTCGCCCAATCTAATATAGGGTCCAAAACTTTTTTCCTCGGGGTGCTGCCCCGAACCCTGTAGAAGGGGCTACTTGCCCCCCTTGTGACCCCTCCACTACGCAATCGGTGCAACGAAAGGGGGGCTCCACTCCCCCTCTAACCCCCTAGTTAACTACGTGGGATAGTCGTGGAAAGAATATAACACAACCCAACGTTCTCCCACTTGTTGTTTTCTTTCCACAGGAGAGCTTAGTCATTTATCCAGCCCTACAACACCCATTGTTTCCCTACACCAAGAGAACTTCTCAGAGATCACAGATTTTGTCAATGCATCTGCAATATTCTTCAAAGTGTCCACCTTTACCAACAACACCTTTTTGTCTTCTATCATATCCCTGTCACAGTCTATCCTTATAGTTTGTACTAACCCCATGCATGAACACAATCTTTGCAACCAAATTGCTTCCTTACTTGCATGAGTGGCTGCCATGTATTCTGCCTCTGTAGTTGATAGTGCCACTATAGATTGTTTCTTACTCATCCAACTGACTACACCTCCAAATAGGTTAAACACATACCCACTTGTAGATCTTCTCTGATCCAGATCTCCAACCCAGTCTGCATCAACAAAGCCACAAATATCCAACACTTTGTTCAATCCTGGTCTTCCTTGATAGCACAAACCATAATCACTAGTGCCACACAAATACTTGAAAACCCGCTTCACTGCTGTCTAATTCTCCTTTCCTGGTTTTGACATAAACCCGCTCAATACTCCCACTGCATGTGCAATGTCTGGTCTAGTACATACCATTTTGATACATTAGGCTACCGACTGCACTTGCATATGGAACACGGGACATGTCCTCTTCCTCTTCTTGTGTCTTGGACACTGTTCAACAGATAACTTCACACCTACAGGAATAGGAACCTTCACCGGTTTACTATCCTGCATATTAAACCTTTGCAGTATTGTTTCGACATTCTTCCTCTGGTTTAACCAGAGTTTCCTCTTTGCCTGATCTCTTTTAATTTCCATGCCTAAAATATAGTTTACAGCACCAAGATCTTTCATGTCAAATTTGGAGGACAATTGGGTCTTCAAATATTGGATAATTTCTTTGTCATTTCCAACCAACAACATATCATCCACATACAAGACCAGATAAATAACACGGTCACCAATTAATTTGAAATACACACAGTGATCTTCTTTGCTTCTGGTGAAGCCAAGGCCCCGTATAACTGTACCAAATTTCTGATACCACATCCTTGGTGACTGTTTTAACCCATACAAAGACTTCTTTAACTTGCATATTAGTTCTTTCTTACCCTTCATCGCAAAGCCTTCAGGTTGCTTCATGTAGATCTCCTCTTCCAGATCCCCATGAAGAAATGCTATCTTCACATCCATCTGTTCTACCTCAAATTCAAAAGCAACAACAACATATAGAAGTAATCTAATAGAAGCTACCTTGGCAACAGGAGAAAAAATATCACCAAAATCAATTCCTGACACCTGGAAATAACCTTTTTCTACCAACCAAGATTTGTATTTCTCCACCTTTCCTTCTGCGTTTATCTTCTTCTTGAACACCCATTTTCTGCCAATGGGTTTCCTTCCATCCAACAACTTCACTAGATACCAAGCCTCATTTTTGTGCAAAGATGCCATTTCAACAACCATGGCCTCTTTCTAGAGTTTTCCGTCCTTTGAATCTATTGCTTCCTTCATAGTTCTAGGATCATCATCATTAATAGATAAAGCAAAATTTGAACAGAAAGCGGATGGACTATACCTTTTTGGTTTCCTTCTTTCTCGAACTGATCTTCTCACAGCCGTAGTTTGTGGCTCTTCATCTTCTGATTCCTCCTCTGTTGTAGAGTTTGATTCTTCCTCCTTTAGCTCAAACTCTATCTTCTTAGGTTCCTTTGATGAGAATTCACGTTTAATAACATCTTTCACCTCTCTGAACACTACATCTCGGCTATACACAACCTTCCTTGTTACCGGGTTCCAAAGCTTATAACCCTTTAAACCATCCTTATACCCAATAAAGATGCACTTTTCAGATTTACTATCCAACTTGGTTCTTTTCTCGTTTGGAACATGTACATACACATCACATCCAAATATCCTCAGATGTGAAAGAGAGGGTTTCTTACCAGTCCCTACCTCTTGTGGAGTCTTATCCTCCAACGCTGATGAAGGTGATCTGTTGACCAGGTAACACACTGTCTCCACCGCCTCTGCCCAAAATTCCTATCCTAACCCGACACCACTCAACATGCTTCTTGCCCTTTCCATCAACATCTTGTTCATTCTTTCTGCAACTCCATTTTGCTTAGGTGTGTATGGAGTAGTCTTTTGCTATGCTATACCACACTTCTTATAGAATTCTCCAAATTTCTTGTTGCAAAACTATCCACTATTATCTGACCTCAACACCTTTATCTTCTTCTTTGTCTGGTTTTCCACCAGAGCCTTAAATTCTTTAAACTTGTCAAAGACTTCAGATTTATTCTTAAGGAAATATATCCATGTGTTCCTTGAGAAGTCATCTATAAATGATACATAGTACATAGACTTACCTAGAGATGGAACCTTCATAGGTCCAAACACATCACTGTGCACAAGCTCTAATATCTATTTCGTCTTCTTACCACCAGAGGGGAAACTCACCCGATTCTGCTTCCCATATACACAATTTTCACAGAAATCAAAATCTAGAGAGCTATTGCTCATACCATCAACCACACCTTTACCATGAAGTATTCGAAGGCCCTTCTCTCCAATATTTCCAAGCCTTTGATGCCACAACATGGTATTCTCTCTAGAGACCACCAGATTTTCTGCTCCACTTTCAGTAACCACAAAACTGTTGCACCCATCAATAATAGTGCTACCTTGTAGCTTGTATAGAGTTCCAATTCGAACTCCCCACACCAATACTAGTGATCCCCGAACCATCTTGCAGGTATCCTTCTCGAACACTGTTTTTACACTTGCATCATCCAGCTTGCTTACAAAAATCAGATTTTGGGCCAATGTAGGAATATGCAGAATACTTGGAAGTGTTCTAACCGTTCCACCTTGCAACTTCAACTTTACTTTTCTGCGACCAACGATTCTAGCCTTCCTGTCATCCCCCAAGAATACATCACCACCATCATATTTATCATACTCGCAGAACCACTCTCTATGGGGAGTGAAGTGAAAGGATTCACCTTAGTCAATCAACCATGCCTCATGATCTACATGTGTACTTGAAGAGGCCAAGTACACATCCCCACCTTCATCTGAGGTGGTTTTCACCTCTGCAGAAGGAGCATCATCAGATCCGTTTCCTTTGTCAGGAGCTTTAGATTTACAGTTGCTTTTGTAGTGCCCTTCCTTTCCACATTTCTAGCACACCACATTTACAGGTTTTCATGGAGATTTAGATCTCCCACTCGATGACTTATTTTTGTTTCTGTTCTGGGACCGTCCTCGTACATACAAGGCATCACCATCCTAGCTCTCCATATTTTTCCGTCTCATCTCCTCTGTCAGCAAGGATGAGACTATTTCATCAAACTACAAGGCAGTTGCATTGCTTCTTATTACAATAACCAGACTATCCCACGAATCTGGTAGAGAACAAAGCAAATTGATGCACTTATCTTCATCTTAAATTTTAATATCAACATATAATAACTGAATTACCATAGTATTAAATGCGTTCAGATGTTCTGTCACCGAGTCTCCATCTTTCATCCTCAGGTTATACAACTTTTTCCGTAGGAACAATTTATTCACTAGAGACTTAGATCGGTACAAAGTCCCTAACTTGTCCCACAAAGCCTTTTCCATATCTTCCCCTAATACATTCAACAATACTGAATCTGAGACACACAATCATATTGTGCTCTTTGCCTTCTGATCCAAATTATTCCATTATTCATCGAACAATCCCGTTAGTTTAGTACCCGAATCTACCGCGATCCATTGATCTTTATCCACCAATAGATTCTCCATCTTGAGTTTCCACAACTCAAAAATCTGACCATTAAATTTCTCGATCTCTATCATTCCACTACTCGCCATGTTCGTTCACCACTAGAATCAATCTCACAGATCTCCCACTGAACAGGGTCTACCACAAGCCCGAGCGAAACCCCTCAACAACAATGGTGTCCCCTTGAAGTCAAAACAACTCTAATACCAAATGTAGGTTTTAACCCCGTACAAAAATTACCTGCATATGAATTCTAAAACATAGAAAATAAACAATGCGAGAGCATAGAAAATAAAACACATATACATAGAGATTTTCCCCTGGATCCAAAAACTGGGACTACCAGCTTGATTTTTCATTATGTTCCTTTTAGTGTTACAATACATATTTATACATGCCGAAGCATCCAATACCATGGACCGAAAACCATCGTGTCCAAAACCATGTGCAAAAATGATGCACAAAACCATAGGTAGGTTCGCCCAACCTAATATAGGGTCCAAATCTTTTTTCCCCGGGGCATTGCCTCAGACCCCATGGGGGGGGCTACCCGCCCCCCTCAAACCCCCCTGTGACCCCCCATTGCACAATCGACGCAACAAAGAGGGCACTCCACCCCCCTCTAACCCCCCGGTTAACTACGTGGAAAGAATATAACACAACCCAACACAAACTACATCATTCGTGTCTTCTCCTTCTCAACCTTTAGCAATTCACGTTGTCCAATCCTCAAATCCCAAAGGAAATCAACAATCTGATGGAATAAGAAGGGACATGGGAAGAAAAAAGATAAGGGAGGGAAGGGAAATTCTAATAAACCTAGTGATGACACTAGTGAGGGAAAAAAGGAGTCTAAGTAGAATGTTAAGTCCCCATGCAAGTTATTCAATGGGGATCACCTTACCCATATTTTCCCCAAGATTCAGGACGCTTAGTGCTTTTTAGCTCAGCAAGGTTCTTCTAGTTCCTAGGATACGGTTACCAACCTTTTTCCCCAAGGGAAAAAATTACTTGCTGGCATGAATGCTAATATTGGAATCCCTATAGGGGGAAACCAGGACGGGGAATCTATATCGAATGTATATATGCTTAAGTGTCATGTTTATATTTCAAAAAGAGCTCACGATTATGGAGAGGAAGAACCTTCTAAGGCTAAATCTGCTTCCCATATCCCAAAACCTCTTCATATTGAGAGGCCCACAATAGAGCCTATACCTCAGATGCCGAAAGGTTCCTCAAACGTTCAACTTGTAATCCCAATTTGAGGGCTACTTGGAACTACTCTATTGTTGAAGATTTAGCTCAGAGCCCTTGTGCTATGTCAGCATTAGAGGTACTCCAATCGTGTCCTACGCAAATGAGTGATTTTCTCACTGCGATCAGAGCAGTAGACCCAAAGAATTCTAAGGTAATTACATTTTATATTTCAGATGTTAAGACTAGACTCCCTCATCACATGGCTTTTTAGATTAAATCTACATATCAAAGGAAGAACATATTTTGATTCATATTTGATGAATGGGCTTCCAAATGCATCATGTCTATGTCATGTTGGAAGGATAATGGGTCACCTGAATCTGTTCCATCTCCCACTCTCTTAACTGCATTCGATGTCCATTCTCATAGGCCTCATGGGATTCTACTTACCTTCCCTATTTGTGTAGGGGGAAAGGTCGCTAATGTGGAAGTAGAGATAGTTGATTCTAATATTGATTATAATCTTTTGTTGGGTCCCAGCTGGGTTTACACAATGGATGCCATTGTTTCATATTTATTTTGCATCCTATGCTTTCCTCATGAAGGGAGGATTGTTACGCTTGATAATTTAGTTTATTCTCCTAACAACCCAAATTCATCTGCTAACTCCAATGTTCCCTTGGTAAAGGATACCAATAAGTCTGTTGAGAATTTAGGAGTTAGAATGTATTCTTCTTTGATGGGTACTTTTGATCTTCCATCTCCTATTTCTCACATCAACACCATTTCATACTCTAGAATCGTTCCTTGGCAATGTTCTTTTAGAACTCATTATTTTTCAGATCCTTGGCCCTTTCTCCCTCCTACTTCCAAATTAGAAGATGGGAAAGTAGGTGGAATGGCTTATCCAATATATGCAGTGGAAATTGTGTATCAATCTATTATGAATACTGCACTTTCTGATCGCATCCCTCTCCCATCAGAGGATGCAGATGGGGATGTGGTGCCGGTCTGGACAGTTGATTTGACTTTGGCTGTGGACTGCCTTGATATCGTTTTACCATATGATGAGGAAATTCTAGAAACAATGACTGGTGTAGAAAGACCGTGGGATGATTTGCATCATTGGTCCTATTTTCTCTTTAATTTGAATGAAGTTGAATCAAACTTGTCTAGTCCTTCCTCTAGTAGAAATTTTCATAACACTTTAAACCCTTTGGCTCCATCACATATTTTTTCCGAAGGTTACATGTCCAACATTGGGAAACCATTCCAGTGAACATTTCCGGAAATCCCAGTGTTATTGAGAATATCTTCATTGGATCTGAGTGTTCCCTTGAAGAAATCAAAATCTATAGCGATCTCTTTAAATGGTTTTGAGATGTATTCACTTGGTCTTATGAAGAAATGCATGGTATCGATTCTTTGATAGTTCAACATGAGATCAAAACCTATGAAAATGAAAAGCTTGTACGACAAAAGCTTCGACTGATTAATCCTAGGAAAGCTGTGGCTATTAAGGCTGAGGTAGAGAAGCTGCTTAGGGCAGGTTTCATCTACCCTGTTCCTTTGACTTAATGGGTTTCAAATCTAGTCCCTATTGATAAAAATCAAGGAACAATTCAAGTATGAATTGATCTTAGGGATTTGAATAAAGCTTGTCCTAAATACAATTTCCCCAATCCGTTTATCGATCAGATTATCGATGTGTGCGCTGGAAATGAAATATTTTCCTTCATGGATGGATTTTCTGGATATAATCAAATAAAAAGTCATCTTGAGGATCAACATAAGACAACGTTTATTTTCCCCTAGGTACGTTTGCATACAGGAAAATGCCTTTCGGCCTTAAAAAAGTTGGGGCTACTTTTCATCGGGATATTTATGACGCTTTCCACAACATAAAGAATATAACTGAAGCATATTTGGATGATTTAGTTTCTCGCTCTCGCAAGAGAGCGGAACATCCAAAAAACCTTCGTTAGGTTTTTGAAAGATGTTGTTACTACAAAATTTGGTTGAACCCTAATAAGTGCGTTTTCATGGTTACATCTGATCAGTTATTGCGATTCATCGTGTGTAATGAAGGGATTCATGTAGAACCCTTCAAGGTTGAGGCAATACTTCAACTGCCTCCCTCGTCGAGTATCTGTCAACTTCAAAGTCTCCAAGGAAAAGCCAAATTTTTAAGGAGATTTATCGTAAATTATGTTGAGATCACAAAAGGATTTATGTGTTTTCTCAAGAAAGGAGTCCCATTTATTTGGGACAACTTCACTCAATGCTCATTTGATGCTTTGAAAAAGGTATTGATCTCTGCTCCTCTTCTGAGTCCACCTGATTATAGTAGAGATTTCCTCTTGTTCCTCACAACAACAAAATTAACTATTGGTATGGTTATGGTTGAAGAAGACAATGCCGTTTGGGAACATGTGAATTATTATCTAATAATAATTCGTGCCTTAGTTGGTCCTCAATTTAGGTATTCTCATGTTGAGAAATTAGCTTTGGTAGTTGTTCATGCCGTTCAGTGATTCCGTCATTAAATTAAGCTAAAAAAACTCTTTGTATTGGCTAACGTCAACCCATTTCAATTTATTCTCAGTAGGCGAATAAATGGATTGTCATTTTGCAAGAGTTTGAGCTCAAGTTTATGTCATCTAAGTCGAAGAAATATTTGGTTTTTGCAAAATTGATTTCAGAATTTCCTTGTGAAGAAGAGGTTGTTTATGAAGAATCATTTCTAGATGAATATATTTTTCTCATCTCCTCACAATATCCTTGGTATGGAGATATCTCCATACTTCGAAGTTCCCTCTATCTTTTTCTAAGGATGAATGTTGGAAATTGCGCCACCTAGCTAAAAATTATCTTATCATTGGTGATGCTCTATATCGTCGCGAGATTGACTCAATCCTTAGATGTTGTTTAACCTTGGAAGACGCTGAGTTAGTTCTAAATGACCGCCATAGTGGAGTTTGTGGAGGTCATCTATCTGGGCTTGCTACAACCCAAAAAATCTTGTGGCAGGTTATTTCTGGCCCTTGATTTTTAAATATTGTATTGAAGCGGTTAAGAAATGCTATCCTTGTCAAGTGTATACTCGAAAAATGCTCGTGCATCCAACTCCAATTTTTGCTGTTATCACTATTGGTCCATTTACCAAGTGGGGTATTGATTTTACTACTTGTAACCAAGCTTCGGCTAAGGGACAAAAGTATATTATTGTAGCCATACACTACTTCACCAAGTGGGTTAAAGTTATGCCTACTTTCAATAACGACGATGATACAACAACTATTTTCCTATTCAATCAAATAATTTCACGCTTCGGTATTCCTAAAGAGATTGTCACTGACCATGGTAGTCACTTCTAGAATAAGATGACATCTGAGTTGGCTCTGAAGTTGGGATTTTGGTAGGAGCATTCGTCTCCTTATTATCCTCAAGAAAAAGGACAAGTAGAAGCCCTCAATAAATCCCTTGAGAATATCCCACAAAGGATGTTCAATCAAGCTAAGTCAACTGCTGCATTATGCTATATCCTGCGCTTTGGGCATACTAAATGTTTGTTAAGATCACTACAAGTTTTACTCCTTTTCAACTGGCTTATGGGTTGGAATCAATATTTCTTGTAGAATGTGAAATTCCATCTCTCAAATTAGCAGTCCAGCTTCTTCCAGACACCTCAAGTCTTGAAGAACGCCTCATTCATTTGGAACATCTCGATGAACAACGTCGGGATGCATCCATAATGAACAAAGCTCATAAGAAAAGAGTAAAAAGCCCAATATAAAAAGACTGCATGACCTAGGGTTTTTGTTTGAAGGTGACCTTGTTTTGGTCTTTGACTAAGACAAAGACACCTTAACCCATGTGGTACATTCCTTTTATCGTTAAAAATGTCTTGAAGAAGGGTGCATATTAATTGGTTGACTTTGAGAGAAATGTGTTATCAGAGCCCATAAATGGGCTCTATCTCAAGAAGTACTATGCTTAGGCTCTTGCCTAAGATTTGCTTTGTTTTGTAAATATTATAGATAGTTTATTTTTTTATGTCTATGGGTCTCGTGGTGATGATGATATTATTTATCTACCTCGATAGGTTTCGATGGGTGATTTGGTGTATTTAGGATTCACAGATGGTGCTAGTAGACATACTCAAAATTTAGCTTCCGCCGCTTGGGTAATATATTATCCATTTGTTTAGTTGTTAGTCTCAAGATGCATATGTATTGGTCCTCATTCTAATAATATGGATGGATACAGTGCCATTATCAATTTAATATATGAAGCAATATCTTATGGTATTAAATCATTAGTGATTTATTTGGATTCACAACTGGTTGTGTCTCAATTAAATAACATTTATCGTGTGAGGGATCCCTTATCACATTTCCAATTTCTGAGAGTGAGATTATTGCAAATATCATCCACTTTTATTACTTTCATTCATATTCCATGATCAAATAATGCATTTGCTGATTTTGTAGCTAACCAAGCATTATATTGACATATTAATCATTCATCACACTAAATACAAAATATCACAAAATCATTTGTATATATGATCGAATCATCACAAAATATATGTATATAGATAGATATTATATGCCAAAATATTACAAAATGTGGAATAACGTCCTACAAAATTAGGGCTTAAGCCCGATCATGTTCATATATAAAAAACGACCAGTCATCTAAAATCTAAGGTTGTGGGTCCTGTCCTAGATGGGAATCTCGAAAAAAGATGATGGCATTTTCCACTCGTCGGAAGAGCCGCACCCACTCTCTTGGTACTCCAACCACTCATCTCTGTATAGCCTTAGGGAGATCCTCTACTGTTTCCATGGGAACCTAGCAAGTCAAAGTCTCCAAGTTCCTCTAAACAACATGAAGAACTTTCTTAAGCTCAACTACTCCTCTCTCTACATCTCCGCCGTGATGCCTGCGCCTCATTAGACCCTCAAGTTTCACTGGTCCGATATATGTATGATTATCATTTAATCTTGTAAAATTTTTTTTTCATGAAAAAATATTTTGAATTTATTGAGATTATATTAAAAAATATAAAAAAATTGAATAAGTTAAAAATCAAAATTTTACCAATGTCTCCCCATGCAGCTCCTGCTGGAAGTGCTAGCTTCGAGTCCTCTCGGAAGTCTACACTTGCATAGGGGTAATCATCGATGGCCACGACTTATTGCTCCCACCAGTGGAAGAACTTGTCATGAAAGGTCGCCTCAGTGACTTCGCCTCTGCCAAGTCGCTTCATTAGATCTGCTCATTTGGCCATCCTTTGATCTCTAGGAATGTTGATGGCAGTGGTTACTCTCGGTCGTAGTGCCAGAATCTGCTCAAAGAAAAATGAGCGAAGGATGCTACCATAGCCAAAGTTCTTTGGTTTTCCTTGTCTTTCTGATGTCAAAAGTTTCTTCATGTTGATCAAGAGCGTTGTACACCAATCATAGACTACTAGTCTTAGGCATTCTACTGCTAAGAACATAGCAGGCCGTGAAGCTTGATACAGTGAGGTTGAACCTGCTATCCTGGAAATGGTGAAAATGATGATTTTGATTGGAAGGTTCGTGATTTATTTGACAAGAACCTGTGATCTAACCTTGTTAGTGTCTGGTGCACGGTATATGACAATCTAATCAACAATGTTAAGGCCTCCACGAGCCTTCCCTTTCAGTCAACTGCTTCTCCCCTTTGGGAAATCCATGTTATGAAGTAGATATATTATACTTCGATCTGTAAAGGCATATGATCTATAATGAATATCTCCTTCTCTGGGTCCCAATAATGAACTAACATCTCCAACAATTGAGTCTGTGTTCACATGTTGGGCATCATGAAGAATTTGAGCAATCCACAATTTTTTTAATCCATCCAACGATTCTTGATCTCTAAAACTTCATTATCAACATCAGTATGCTCTATCTCTCTATCCCAATGATAGAGATCATGAAAAATCTAGGGGTTTCACCCATTAGAAATTAAGTTTTTCAATTTCACTCCACGTGTATGCGACTTTTATAAAACACAGTCCATACACATGTGACTTATCCTTTTAAAACTTGCGTATAGGGATTTAGATACGTGGTTTTCAAGTTATTAACCCGTGTACACGCCGAGCATCATTTGAAAACAAAAAATATTTCTCTCAAATCAATTTAAATCATGAAATATTGGATCAAATGGATGAGTTTAAGGATAAGAATTACTTAGAGATCATGTGTGATGAATTTGTCGGTGGATTTGATCGGATCGGTTTGCCCAAATTTGCTCCAAGATCACTCTTCTCAACACTTGGAAGGTGAAAATGAATTGGGGTGAGTCCAAGAATATTTTTTATAAGAAAAATTTAAAAATCCAACTTTCTAAAGTTCAATATTTTTAATTTTTATAACTTTATGAACTTTTGACTTTTGCTTGAAGTGTTGGGAGAAGTTATTTTACAGGGTAACAAAGACTTAGTGATATTTTTTCGTTGCTTCGACTCCACGATCGCTAACCTATGATGGCAGGTATCATTTTCTGAACTGGCATATAGGTTAATACATATCACTTTTTTGTTGCATTATGCATCTTGACCTCATACTGTGATATTTTGCCACAGGGTCGACCCCATTATGTTGCGATTTTTAACCACTTCCACTCGTCGTCTTGTAAAATCGTAACATAGTGGTAGAGCCTTTCCTTCCATGGGATTCCTAGTTAGATCCTCACTGACATATGTCACCCATGCTGCAAGTATTATGTAAGCTCAAGAGTCCTCTTTAGTCCCGCCATGACTTTGCGTTGAAGTTTCATTCTTCTTCTTGTTCGCTATTTTCTAGCCTTATACCCTAGAGGCTCCCATGTGGTAATTTATACTACTGCATTGTATTTTTACCACTTTTACCTCTTTTTTCCTTAATCTGACTTCATTTGAACTTGTGTATAAGGCAATTTTTACCATGCCATTTTGCAAGTTCAAACCATGCATTCATTAGCCTTTATGACTTGACACCCATTCTTTCTATGGAGAGAACATCCCTCGAGTGTCGATGACTAGCATTCGCCACCTTGCATTGAGCATAGGATTGTTCTAGTTTTAGAAACTAGTGCACTTTTCCTTGACACTCATTCTCTCCCTGAACTATAGGAATTATTTTATTCCTTTTTAGGCTTTAAATATGAAAAAGACAAAAAAAATCAAATATTCCAAAAAGAGCAGGAACGAGACAGTTTCTTCTGATTGATGGAAGCAAGAGTCAATCGTGTCACCCTTTAACAAAGCACTTAAAATTAGTCTTTCCTCCATCAATATGGGACTTAATCTAGCTTTAGGGAATGCGTAACCTTGTTCTTGAGTTAGTCCTCCTTTGGTTGGTTATCTTTTCTAATCATATGGAGAGTTTGTTAATGCCTCTTGCATTGCAAACTTATACAAAGTTATCTTATGCTGCCATAAAGTCACATCAAGTTGTGTTTTTGTTCAAGGGAAGTAAACCTATGTCGGTCATTCTGCGATGTCTCTTGACTCATTTATGTCACCCATACCCTGTCTGTCAAGTTATCCTTAGTATCACATCAGCTATTTGGTCCTTCACTCATGCTGGTTAAGGAGGTCCTCATTGACTTCTTAATGGTGGGTATTCTCTTATCGAATATGAAAAATTGCTCTGAGAGTCAACCTAGAGTCGTACCCTGGTCCTATTTACATCATTTATAGGTGACCTTGTGCTCAACATCAATCAATATCATGAGTCTTTGACTGAGTGATTTTTCTAGTGTTTGACATCAGCTTACATTATCACACATTGGGATTCGTGCGGTACCTTGATTTCTATTTGACCTTATTGGTGGATTCCTTGCCTTTGTGTCAACTTTCATTGTTGGTTTGTTCAGATGATTTCCGCAGTAAACTAGCCACATCTTGTGTACGTCGGAAGTGTACTTCAAAATGGTTACTTCCTCTCTATTCATCCAAGTTCTTGCAAATTATTGGCCTACGGGTTACACTCGTGCTGGTTGATGTGGGATGCCTTAATGCCTTCCTTCTAGTAGATATTTTCCCATTGAATCTGACTCATTGCTCTAGGAATAAGGTCTAGAGTCCTTTTTTTAGTACCTTAGGATTTTTAATCATTAGTTGAAAACATCTTCACTATCGACAGTGAGAATACATCAATATCTCCTAATTGGTAGATTCTTTCAAGTGTTCGACTTCAACACATTTATTCACACTTGTTAGATTGTACTAGGGTACCTTGACACTCATTATCATTATTGGTGAGTTGTATCGTGTTTGTTAATGATATACATCAATGGTTGGTAGTCAAAAAATTTCTCACATGGTCGAATTCAACTCATTTATTCCCATAGTGTAGAAATGCACCATCTGTGGTCGGTGAAGACCTTAGGTTGTGTCACCATGTTGGTTTACTTGACAACTCCTTTAGTTTTCTGCCAGTGACACCTCCCACCTTTATATTTTGTAGTCCTTCACAGCAACATCTTGTATGTTGGCACCCAAGTTTATTTAGTACCACTATTCCACCTATATGACTTAGTACTTTTATGAGGATCAATTATGCAACATCATTGTTCAGACAATATTCTAGCATCACTGGTTGGATATTCTTATATATGTGAAATTGAGACATAGCTCTGCTGTGTTCATTTGTCGCTATGATCTGATGATCCATTATGTATTCTACAACTGCTTCTATTCACTTATGTATACATTCTGGATCCACTTTATACTTGATCAACGAACATGCTTTATTAATTCTAAGCATGGGTATGCCCGCCTCAAACATGAGTTTTCCTTCTGACGCCTTCTAGAGGTATTCTATGAGATGGAATCTGGTGATATCCTCCTGGGTTCTCATATGACTTCTCTCTCTATACTTAATATATTTCTGCCATCATGTACCCCTTCTAACCTCATATAATAAGAGGCATTTGTTATAGAATAACTTAGCACTCCTGTAGAATTGATGCTCTTATGAGGCATTGTAGTGTCTTTTCCCATGCAAAATTGATCTTATATTAAAAAAAAATATTTCAAATTCTATACTCGACTTTTCCCAAACTAAATTGCGTACATACGGGGTCCTATAAATCTATACCCACATATACCTTTTAAAATATGAAAAAATAAAAGAAAATGCTATTTTTCGAGCAAGGTTCGCGGGTTTTACTGAGAGCCCATCTATAGGAGCTCGTAGCACAACTGAATTAAATAATTTTAGGTGGTATATATACACCCATTTGGTAGGCCTATTAGACATAAGAGAAGGGCTATCGACATTATACCCATTTTTCTCCCAGATCAAGTCTGATTTTCCAATGCCTCTTGCACTCTCAGTCTCTATGGAAACCCTGGTTTTCTTTGTAGAGATGTTCATCATCTTTATAACATCTCCTTGCACTTGTTAGAGAGGTTATCTTTATGGCTCGAGCATGATTGATCCAGAGGAAGGCTTTGTCAGTTCTTTGGCTTGGACCAGGTTGTACCTTTCCTGTACCTATTGCTGTTAATCAATAAATAAGCTCATGTGCTTATGTGAATTGACTTGCAGGCCTGCTCATTCTTGACAAAGCAGAGGGTTTGGACTCTACAAGAACATCATCAAACATAGGACCTCTAGGTATGTTTCCAAATCCACATTTGGTAATTCATATGTTTGGCATGCTTACTTGACTGCTCTTTTTCGATTATCTTTCTATGCTATGTTGAGGTTGTCAACCCTTACCTTAGGGAACTGTTCCCGCCAACATCAATGCTGCTAAATCCTAAGTTGCAGAGATTAAACATAGGAAATAATTGCAATCTAGTACTTATAAAATTTCCAAGAAATCATAAACAAATATTTTTGCATTGTTATTGTGGATCTTTCCAATCACTCACCCCACAAGAGAGGTGATAGGCAAGCCTGCAATCACCACACAATCACAAGTTTTATGATATAACATCTACTGAAACAAGGAAAGAATTGTAATACTTTGAAACAATAACAAGAAAGAAATACAAAAGAGGGACTAAATCCTATGGGTTAGGCGCAAATCCAAGTGTTTCAACCCTCCAAAAATAACTCAGATGCAAACCAATGGAAAAATTCTCATTAACATAAAAGTATAGTCACATACATCATATGAAAAATAACAGTACAATGTCAAGCACCAGGTTCTCTTTTTATACTCCTAGATGCAAAAAAAATTCAAATCCTAATGAGCCTCTTGGCTGGTTTATTTATGCAAAAGGGTAACTGATGACACCTCCCTTTAAAAGAGGAGTGATTTCCTCCAAGATCTTGAGATTTGTGGATCTAATCCCCCTTGATTGTCACATTTACTTGGAGTGTCTAGGATGCTAGTGAATTAAAGATATGAGTGAGGATCATATGATCTCAAGCCGAGTTAGAGAGTTAATGAAGTGGACAAGCCCCCTATATTCTCTCTTGGTTGTCTCCATCAATCCCCTACAAAGTAAAAGCCTCAAAAAATGCCTCTTTTCCTGCAAATTAATCACATTAGGCCATACAATATGTCAAACACCTTTTAGTCTTTCTACTGAGCATATTATGGCTAAAAATGTGAATTAGTGTGAGAAAAGGAGAGTTTTAAGGGTTGGAGGATAGCACAATGAACTTCAAAATATACCTATTGATGGGACCCATCACATAGATCCATCTTAACTCTGGATCTACCAAGAGCCTAGAGGAATCAAATATATGAGGTGTAAATATTTCCTGTTTTGCACTCAAGAAAGGTTTTCATCTTCAGAGATTTGATCCCTCTCAAAGCTTTGTTGATCCACAGTCACTTATATTAGTATCTTTGCTTGATTTAAAATGGATGTATATTTAGAGGTCCATGGATCCTTCTCGGCTGTTGATAGATACAAGGTAGATGGATCTATGCTTGGTAGATCTGGAATTAGTTATATTAGTGGTTATATAATACATAATATAATTCCTAATTATGTAATACACATTAATTATATTTCTTGTGTTATATAATATATATTCTTAGTTGTTAGGTGAGTTTATTATGATTTATATATTTATCTATATATATAATATATATATATATATATATATATATAATATATATATATATATATATAATATATATATAAATATATATATATATATATATATATATATATATATAATATTTTAAGGATCAAAAGTAGTGATAATATAGAATATTTTATATTTATTATTTTGAAATAGTTTATCATATTTAGAAATGATATTACCATGATTTTTAATGATTCTTAAATGTAGTTAAATACTATCAAATAAAATTTTGATGCATAATAATCTTTTACTTCTTTAAATCCAATTTAACTATTATCATTGACCCAATTTCTTGGAACTCTATTAGTTTTTAAATCCCAACTCGACAACATGGATGTTCTTATGAGACCCATTTTAGATTCCAAATTTACTTTAATGCAACTCCCTCTAACATGTAGAGTGGTTTCAACAACAAAAGCTCTAACATCATGTCAATATTTGGCAAAAACAAGTTTTGATGAAAAATAAAAATTTCACCTCTATCATAGAGGCTTCATAGAATTGAACCTTGTGATTTTTCAGCATTAGGGTTATTGTGGAATTGAAAAAAAAAAAGAAAAAAAAGTACATTTCAACACTTAACATCACCAATCCATTAGGCAATTCAAAAGAAAAGATACATGACTTCTTATAAGTTTTGGACCTTTAGGGAAATTTGATCATGCATATAATCGATATGAAAAAATAATGAAAACTACAAATATATTTGTAAATCAAATTTATATCCTTTAATTATAATGTTAAATTACTTAACACATCGTCAAAATAACAAAACATAGAACGTTTGAAATTAGAACCATACATAATATAAATAGTTGAAGATAAAATATGAAATTTCCATAAGCATTGGCAACTGACAACTAAAGATGAAGTTTGTGTGCATAGCATAGCCTCATCACAAGACTATTGTGATTTTATAGCTCTCCAAAATCCTAGATAGGGAACACTAGGAAAATATGAACTCATATGAAAGAAAATTTAACAAGCATGCATCACATCAGTACGTCCTACAAGGTGACATGTCTCGTTTTTTTTTTTTTTTTTTTTTTTTTTTTTTTTCACTTTAATAAGCATAACTTATGATTTCGTCTCAAAATATTGATCTCCAAATATTATAAGGATGAAACTCTAGCCTTTGTCTCTAATATGCTCCAAGTAGCTCAAGCAACTTTAGAGAGATCAAGTGCAAGATAAAGTCAAAGAGAGGGAGATCAAGTGCAAAAAGGTATCCAATAGATGGGAATAATGTAATTCTCTTAATTACTTCTCCACCACAAAAGTGATAGAATGAGTGAATGGCTTTCTCTTTCCTCTCTTTTATGCGAGGTAAGGGAGTTCAAGAACATATACATGGGTATTAGCCCTTACAAGAAACTTACAAAGACAAATTTATGCATACACATGTGGAGTGCTATACTATAGAGTTACACATGCCAAGATTAAATGTAATGTCAAAAAATAAGTTTCCAAATGCAAGATCACTCCATGAGGCGTGTTCAATGCTCTCCTTAAAAGCCTACAATGACCTCAACAAGCCTTATAAGCCATGTTATCCACTAGATCCACTCCCCTTGCACGAAAACTGCCGCAACCTTGGGGAGCATCCAAGCTATCATGTGTTATCTAGGGCTGAATGACCTCCATTGGAAAAAACACTCTTACTAATATATGGTGTTCTCCAAGAAGATGACCATATCCATGTGTCTATCATGTAGAATGCCACAAAAGTTGTCTGTACATTTGAAATACCACATGGAATAATATCTTGTAGGTGCCCAGATAAGGTCAAGTAATCACTAAGTATGCCATATCCAATGTGTGAATTCATCACAAACATATCTCATATCGAAAATCGTTACATACCATCAAGGAGTTGAACAAAAGCCATATACCCCAAATCTTATGAATCACCCCAAACATGGTGCAAACACTTCCAGAGTAACCTCAAAGGCTAACATATCAACATGTGTGATTTTTTTTTTGTGGGTCCACAAACCCTTCTTGAAGGGGCCATTGACTTGTGTTGTGTAAATACAAAAATTAACTCTTCGTATAATCCAATCTTGTGATTTTTTTTGATTTGAAACAATAGAAGTATTATAAGCCCAAGGGTACCTAATTTTGAAATTTCTTTTGTGATTGGCATTTTTATTTTTGTTTTTCATTTCTCCTTGACTATTTCTCTCTCTCTCTCTATCAGTGTGCTAGACCTACCTCTATGTAGTTCATTGTTTGATAAAATTGTGCTTGAAGTTGAAATTTGATGCTCATTTGATATTTGTAATTTCAGTTAATTTAAAATATGAAATTCTCTTTGGTAGAATAAACATTAAGAACATGGTGTCAAATACATATCAATACAATTTCAAATATGTGGTGAAAGGGAAGTATATTTGACAATATATTGTCCAACCATACATCGCTTTTTTGTTGCAATATTATATTGTAATTGACTTTTTCAAATCCATGCCACAAAACATTTAGAAATAGAATTTCCAATAATGGTTGTTTTAAGTGATATGACACTGATGTGCATGCTACTACAATGATTTTTATTTGATTCTAAATACATCCCATATCTGATATTAACATAATGTTAATTTTTTTTTTTTTTGGTTTCACTAATTCGATGTTAAAGATGTTGGTTAGGCAACACAATGCCTTTGTAAAATAAAGTAAGTTGTTTTATGTTGTAGTAATGTTTCCTTATAAATTAAGGCCCATCTAACCATCCTTCAGCATATTAAACCTCTCTTTTTGCATTAGATAATGTATTTTTAAATTTAATATATTCACTAGGAAGGTTTATGAATAATTGCATATTTGTGCCTAATATTATTTATTTTTGTGGAATATTATGAGAATATTGGGTAGATTATGAATATTTGGAGGAGGAGATAATTTAGGGACTTTTCCCTACTATAGGAGGATCAATATTAAATAATAAATCAATAAGATATTATGGAAAAATGGCATAGATCGTGGAACTCCAAAGATTGAGAAAATCTAGGAATGTGTTCCCTGACATTTAATGCAGATTCCTAGTATTGGGAACCAGATCCACTAATCAAGGGATTTCGGTGGGGAAAGCTTCCTCCTTTCACGGGGAATGATTCCTAATCATTTTTTGTAAGTAGCAAGTCGAATTTTCATCTAGGCAGAGATTTTGATTAGTCTTCTTGTGGAGAGAACTCGTATATTTGCAGCTCCATTGCATTTTCTTGTAGGGATGTAATTGTATTGATCAAAATAATGAAGATTGGTGCATGTTCAGCTTCTAAATCTTGTTCTCCTCCATAGGCTTTGAGTTTCCTTGGGCTTGGCGATCCCAAGAGCCTCATAGCCCTTTTGTATCATTTTGTTTTCTTCTTTTCACTTCTTATTCACATGCATCTCTTGTTTTTGTTTCTTTATATTTCTACATTTCGTATTAATGATTTCTTGTTATAGGATTGGGCTAAATGGTTGATGTAAGTTCTTTTGCATGATCACAAGAATCATTTCATCCTTGGAAAAGAGTTGGAAGGTTATAGTAATCATTTATCTACTTGGATTAGTCTTCTTATTTCCAAATCTAGATTTCTGGAACTCCTTTGAAGCAAAGAACAATAAATTTCTGCTATTTTTTAGAGCATGCTGACGAGCTTCAATCGAGTTGGTTCCACTCGAATTAGATCACAAAAACATTCTATTTAATAAAGAAATTTACCCCATTGCATTTTCACTTGATTAGGTTAGGCATTTGATTGATTTACTAGCTCACTAGTTCTTGAATTTATGATTTTTAGACTAGTAAATTTCCGTTATTTAATAAATCTTTCCCATGTATAGAGGAATTTGTGGATAGATGTAGACAATAATGTGTGTTGTTGCAGGATATTCTACATTGCAGGGAGACATAATCTCACCTCATCCACCCATGTCGTCAAAATCGACTAAATTCTCCACCCGAATTCTTGTTTTATAAGAAACAATTTCCATTTCCATTGAGCAAATCTACCCATCTTGAAGCCCTTGCTTGAGTTCTGGGTAGTTTCCACCACCTCCATGTCTTATTCTTCCATTATCCACCTTTCCCAAGCTCCATTCCACCTTTTAGACCACTTCCTAAGCTTTCAACTTGGTTTTTGTAATAAAATAGGGGATCTTGTAGACATCCTGTAGGAACTAGTACTTCATGTAGACATCCCTTAGGAAAACTTGTAGTGGCCTGTTTTGAGTCCGAATTGAGAAAAATCATCACTAGAAACTAGGATTAGGCCCCTACTTTCCCTCCAAGCCATCTGAACCATTGTACTCATTTTCCTTCACACCTGTCTCCCTTGCCAAAGAACTAAGCAAGATTAGCATTTACATTTTTCTGCCAAAGAACTAAGCAAGATTAGCATTTACATTTTTCAAGCAAAAATATAAAAAGGAAAAATTTATTTTATATTTATTCATGCACCGAGTAGTTAGCACTCTCTAGATCAGATTCCATGCTTGGTTAGTTTAAATCATCACATGTGATAAATAAGGTTAAGTTAGGTTTCTTTTACATTTATTTCATGATCTTTCTGCAATTAGAATATGTTTCTTTCCTTGTAATTTATTTCTTACAATAGGTTAGGGTTTCCATTTCAGTTCATTTTCTGCAATTATTTTAGGGTTTGATTTCAGCACATGTACTCCATTACATCATGAAAACAAAGGAAGGGCACATTGTATGTTGCACATATAGTGCCGATACTTCTTAAGTTTATACGAACCCTGGGTTGATAATTTAAAGTCGGTAGCCTTGGGAGTTGCAACATTCTTGTTGCAATACCGAGGCTCATCACAAGGGTGTTGTGGTTGTCATATTTTTATCCTTTCCCCCATCCACTTCTTCCCCTCCTTATAAGCCTCGTGTTGCTCCTTCTTCTTTGATACACTTGATTTCCCTTTATTCAGACCTATGTTCTCTAGGTATTGTGCATGTACACAAGCCTCATCCATCGATATGGCCTTGTACAACATCACTTGCTTCCGCAGATGGCTACGTAGAACCCCTAGATATTTCAGGAATACATTTGGGTTCCTTGGGGAGATACCTAACATTATGGCCATATTTCTAAATTCTGGGGTGTCCTCATGTACACTCCGCCCCTGCGTCTGCCTCAAGTAGTGCCACCAGATCCACTGGTCCTCTACATACTTGATAGGGTAAAATTGTGACTTTATTCAAGGTCTCTTTGTGGCATTCCCACCAAGTCGAGGCATGGGTCTCTAATTTCAGCCATGCAAATGAAATGTTATGTGTTTCCTTAATATGATGGATACTAAAATACACTCCTAATCGATGAAATGAATGATTAAGCTTCAGACCATTAATCTCACCTTGATACAACTTGATATCTACATTTGCTTCCGTTTTGAATAGGGGCTGTGGATGGTTCACAACACTCGAACTAGGTTGATCTCTTGCGGTTCATTTCTATAGATAGTTATTCATTTCTTCCTGATCTCCTGATCTCCCTTCTAATCTATCCTATGTGTAAGAACTACCATAGTCTTCAAGTAGGTTGAGATTCTTGTTCAAGGCCGACATGAGGGGCTTCATATTCTGACTTATATTTGGAACTTGTGCTTCTAGACGCAAAAAATTCTTATCTGTAGGATCATGAGGGTTATCCACAGATTTGTCGGATATGATTAGGGTTTTATGACTTTTGGTTTAATTGATCTAGATTCTCTGCAAGTCTCCACAATAGACCTAAAGAATTTTGCTTTGATACCAATATGATCCGTAAATTGCCATGGGTATTACATTGGAGAGTTCGTCACAAAATATATGTTAAAAGTATATTTAAAACACCGAAATATACACTATTAAGGTTTTATTTCTCTTTATATTTCTGGATATGGAGATTACTGTTAATTGCATATGCATGCAAATTAAAGTTATGCAGAAAAAAGAGAGAAATGAAATAAAAACTCACAAACCATCATTTGACACAAGATATAACCTAGGAAACCATTTCAGAAGAAAACCCAGTTGGAAGGTAAAGCTTCCCTACTCTCTTTCTCTGAATAGAAAATATCCGCAAGTATAAATAAGACTTGTGGATTTTGGGCTGCTATAGTACACAAATCCTCTCGGTGTGCTCTCTCCTTATCCCTCTCAACTATTTTTATCATCTATGGAACTAACACACTCGAAAATAATGGAACCCCTTTTCCCCCTAGTTTCCTGGTTATAACACAACTTGATAGCCTATTAGTGGTTAGGTTTGGTTACCTCAACACTTAACTAGAGTTACAAGATAGACTCTTCTAGATTTTTCTTCATCATTATCATGTGGCTAGCTATGGAAACCCATTTTTGAAAATTCCCCTCACATACATTGTAATTATTTCATGTATTTTGATTATAAATTAAAAAGAGCATGAGAATTTGGACACAGATTCCATAGTTTGAGGAAGTAGATTGCTTGGGATTTGAAGGAGTCTTAACAGGTTTCATGACAACCATTGAAGGGTTGTCAAATGTGCCTTAAATGATTGGTGTTATAAATTAATTAAGAGACAAAGAAGGACAACATATGCCATGCTTTCCTGGGTTAATTCCATAAGGCAGAGAGGAAAAAACATTAAGAAGGATGGGCTGGGCTGGCAAAGGGGATAGCTGGAGTCAACCAACAAGAGAGTGGGGCAAGGCGTTGACACAACAACATCCCCACCACCACTTAGAAAAGGTAGAATAACCAGGGCTTAGAAGGAGATTAGGGGCGACAGATAATGTACACCAACACAACCAAAAATGGTTTCAACTACGTAATGAAGATGATTATCACACCCCACACAAGGAGAGACAAGGATACTCTTAGGGGCATGACACTCCATGCATTGTAATCAAGAGAGGCATTCACGAAGAGGTCATTCGTAGGTAGTGAAGGGAGAACAATAGAGAACACAAGACAACAAAGAAAGATGACCAAGGAACAAGACAAAGGAAAGAAAGCCTCAGGGAGAGGTTCACAGAAGCACTGGCGGGATTGTAGAACAATAAGGAAAGCATAGTGCAAGAGGAAAAAAGCACTATCTCTATGTTTATACTAGAAGGAAAGGAGAAAAGCAACCATTTGGTTGAGAATTGGGAGGTGGGAGAATATTTTCCAGGTGAGGAAAGTAGTTTTTGGATTTCCTATAAGACTGGTGGTTGCAGATGATTTTCTTTGGATTCCCTTGACAACTTGTGTGGAGCCTGTTCCTTGGATTTCAGTAAGGAGAGTTCTTTAGCTCCCTCTAGTTTTTTTTTGGTTCATACAGTGGGTTATGGTTTCCTAGTATTGGGTGGAACCATTGTGTGAAATAATTGTTGAGGGTGGAGGTGATAAACCTATTATGTTTTGGGTGGAGGTGAGCCTCTGGATTCCCTGCTTTAGCTTGTAACAATAGATCCACATTTTCTGATTGAAGTAGCTACAAGATGAAGGTGGTGTACATCTGGATTTCCTGTGATATATTGACGGTATGAAGTAGCTGGTGGGTGGAGGAGAACGGTCCGCTCGAGTCCCTGTTTCAACTCGCAGATTTGGTTTAATTCCTAAAGCACTCATCCTCAAGTTCTGGAATATGGCTCGGGGATGACTACTATAAGAAAGTCTTGGTTGCAGTGTGTCTATGGTTGGGTGGAGAGTTGTAGTCTCAATCTCAGTTGCTTGGATACATTCATCAAAGATAAGTGGCTGCTAATGTCTCTTATGTACTAAATGCTTTATTCTCGTTTATTGTATTGTTTTATTGTGGCTTATAATGCTGATTAATGTGGTGTTCCTAGTTGAATGAGCACTATTTAAAGGCATGGATGTGGAATGGTTTTAGTTCCTGTGTTGGCCCAAGGAATGTACTGATATGTATTCAATGTGCTGGTTCAATGTGTATGTCACGAAATGTGATATTTTTTTCCTAGTTGAGGAAGGATGTGTCCATAAATGTATTTCCTGAGTAAATGGAAGTGTTTCTTGCATGTTCCCATGGACTTGTTTTTTTGTTCATTATTGGTTGAGAAGCTACTTGAAATTCATTTAATGGGTCACAATGACAACGAATGAGTAGATCTCTATGTATGATTTATGAAATTGGAAAGAATTGGTTATTACGCTCTATTTTTAAATATTATGAAGCTCAAGAGGAACAACTCAAGATCTCTCTCTCTCTCTCTCTCTCCCTCTCTCCCTCTCTCTCTCTCTGCTCTCCCTCTCCCTCTCGCTCTCTCTCCCTCTCCCTCTCGCTCTCTCTCCCTCTCTCTCTC
>APFE031437167.1:54728-71402 GCA_000404065.3 Pinus taeda | reverse complement strand
TCTCTCTAGACATTTCATGGCCTAAACCGAGCCTTGTTGAAAGCTTGGGAGAGATATATTCAACAATAAAGCTAAGGAAGCATATCATTTAGACATATATATGTGTGTATGGATGTCTATCTATTAGGTCTAGTGATGCCATATTAGACCCTAGAGGTTTCGAATGGAGCAGGGTGTTAATCTAGGTTGTCATTGATGTCAATATGGCACTAGCCGAGATGGAAAATATTGTTGATATGCCTGGTTCCAAATGATGATGTGATAACTCTTGTTTCATATGAATGTCATCAATTAATATGTCAAGTCACTAATGAAGAAGTCTTAAGAAGTACCAAGTGCCAAGTATTTAGAAGCCCTTGATGACATATGGAGGACTACATTTGATGATGTCATATTCTTGATGAATTACCACAACTGATGATGGCAATTGATGAGGACTTGATAACATGGTTGGAAGATTATTTTGGAGTTATCCTAATGATGTTGCACTATGATTGCACTAGTATATCATGACATTGTTCATGTGTCATGCTACATGGATGTTGCACTCCTACATAATGACTCTATGATATTATGATGACATTGATAAAAATGAAGAAGCCACGCTATCCCAAATATTCCTCATGCTGTCCCAAAATTTTTATGCATAAAATTTAAGGATAGTCACAAAGAAAAAATATTTTGGACACCTTGGAGGCATCCTTTGAAAATGGATCCTAGACCATCTTAAAGAGGATTTTTTCCTCTTGCTAACGAGGCTTTATTTTCCCTGAAACTCCCAATTGTTTGTGAGATATTGAATTTTTAAGTTAAGGAAATTATTCCTAGCAGTGAGTCGACCTACACTCAGTCATACAAGTTGGCCTCACTTCGAATAGACGTGTTCCTTTAGTTATAAACGAAATATCTATAAATAGATGTATAAACACTTCATTTTGATCAGCAATTCAGACAAGAATTCAGAGATACGAAGTACAAGAGACGACAGAAGGCCGAGGAGAACAAGGAGACTATTGTTTAGGACAAAAAAAAGGATAATTCTGTTTGGGCATAAAATGTTGGATGAAGCTGCCGTAGTTGCTGTGGTCGAAGCTGCCATAGTTGTCGTGGTCGAAATTGTTGTAGTTTCCATGGTCGAAGCTGCCATAATTTTCGTGGTCGAAGCTGCCGTGGTTTAAGCTGCCATAGTCGCCATGGTTGAAGCTGTTGTAGTTGTTGCGGTCGAAGCTGTCATAGTTGCCGTGGTTGAAGCTGTCGTAGTTGCCGTGGTCAACGCTGCCATATTTTCTATGGTTGAAGCTGCCATAGTTGTTGTGGTTGAACCTCCTGGTCGAAGTTGTCATAGTTGTCGTGGTCGAAGTGTTGTTTTATTGGGATTGGAAAAATAGAGCTTGTTGAAGTCTTCTCTTGAGAAAAAAATAGGGCAGAGTTGGAGAAATTTGTGAAGCAACATATTGAATATTTGTGGAGATCATTGAAGACCATGATGCAATGAAGCCATTATGAGGTGACATTGAAGAAGTTTTGTTTGGGTAACATGAAGAGCAGTGGTGACACCTTCATGTGAAGAACAAGGTTGTCATTGATGATGTGACGTGGAGACTAAGTGAAGGCATAGCTAAAGATTGATAGGGCTTGTTGAAGAAAACATTGGGAGTCATGAAGTATAACCAAACATACCTTGACAAAGTGAAGCTATAGGGTTGGAGCCCTTGGGGTTGGTGCCTCAAAATTGACAAGGTTGGTGCCTTGGATAAGATAGGGTTGGAGCTCTAGAGGATTAGAGTCCTTAAGAAACTAGGTCAGAGCCTGAACCAGATATAGGGTTGGAGCCCTTGAGGTTGGTGCCTCAAAATTGACAAGGTTGGAGCCTTGGAAATCCAAGTCGGTGCTTGGAAAATACAGGTTGGAGCTTGGGAGATTGAAGATCGATGTATTCACCTAAGGTTGGAGCCCTACATATATTGTACTTGACTTACTGAGGAAATTAATAAAAGCATTTATTCTTATTGTTCATTTTGTGTTCTAAATATAAGTGATCTAACTGGTAAAAGTAATAATTAAAAATAAACTCTGATTCACCCCCCTCTCAGTATTTCCAACAATTGGTATCAGAGACAATACCTTTACTCAAAGCCTAACAACTTCAAGGTTGATCATTAGAACACAAATGGTGAAGCAAAGGAAGAAAGTCTCCAATCCTCCTAAATATGTGTCTCCCTCAACCACCGAAATTGAAGTCAATCATTTTATGAAGGCCCCATTATTCAATGGAAAATTTGATATATGGGAGGAAATAATGAGGAATTTCTTAAGGACTCAAGGCATTGAAGTCTAGAAATTGGTGGTTGTTGATAGCATGATGGATGGAGAATCCAAGGAACATAATACAAGAGCAATGAAAGCAATCTTGAATGGGCTACTTGATTCTATGAAGGCCAATTTTGAGGAATGTTCGTCAACAAAAGACATATGGGATAAAATTCATGATCTTCACTCAAAAGGAGCATTGGCAATGATGTCTAGTCAAGAAAATGATGGAAAACAAGAAGGAAATCCAGAGCCCATCTAGGAAGGTGAAGATAAGAGTGATAACATCAAGGCTAAAGAAGACCTAGAAGATGAAGAGAATGAAAAATATTTTGAAGAAGATATCCTCACTAAACTTATGGCTACTATGGAAGAGATTAACAATTTGAAAAAGAAAAATGAGGAACTTAAGAAGAAAGTGCAAGTTGGTGATTAGGACAAGACGAGGAAGGAATTTGACCCTATCAAGCTTCAAGTACAAGAAAGAGATGAGGAGCTCGCCAAGATTAAGGAGGAATTTAATCAAAACAAGAGAAAGCATCATGAAGAAATCATATCCATGACAAATCAATTGGATAAGGAAAAGAAACTAGGAAGATACCTTGTCAAGCCACCTTGAACAAAGGCACAAAATCTTGAACAAACTTGAAGCAAAGATTGGTCAATACAAGGAAGAGGTCTCCTCCCTTAGATCTCAACTAGAAGAAGCAAGGAAACAAGCACAAGGAGCTTAGAAGGTTATGGAAGATTTGACATTCATAGAAGGACAAGTTGATGAAGCAGAAAAGGAGAGAAACACCATGATATGCCAACTAGAATAAAAGGATAACAACATCACCAAGTTAAAATCAGAAATCACTTCTCTTAAGGCCCAATCGTGTGAAGCAACCAAGATGATGGAAGAAATGAAGAAGAAACTAGTTATGAAAGATGAAGATTGTGAAAAGTTGAAAGGTGAAATTATCTTTCTTAAAAAGAAATTTGACTTGCTGAATAAGAACTTGAAAAGCTCTCAAACCCTAGATGACATCTTAACTCATCAAAGGTCTCCCCTTGATAAATCAGGTCTTGGCTATGCAGGTGAATCCTCAAGAAAGAATGATGCAAACCCTAATGCTTCAAACAACAAGGATGTGAGGAAGCCTGGAAGAAATGTTGATGCTCCCAGTTCCAGCAAAGGCAAGGAGAAGAGTCAAGACAACTATGGAAGAAACCTTCCTCCAAGAAGAAATGTAGATGGTGTCAAGGATGCAAGAAGAAATGGTTATCATCAAAGGGTCCCAAGGAAAAAAGACTTCAGAAGTACATCAAGGAAACCTTCTTTTCCCAGGTACCAAAGTATATTTCTTGGTTATTGCTATTCTTGTACAAACTTTGGGCACATGGTAAAAGATTGCAGGGCATATCACAAAGATAATTATAATGTTCCCCGTTAATATCCGAGAAGCAATTTTGCAAGAAGTCATGAATTCTTATTCATGAACAACATAGAGTGCTTCAAGTGTCATAACATTGGACATATGGCACGTAATTGTAACTTGACTTGGGCACCTACTCAAGATAGAACTATGCCAGAAAAGAAATTTACACAAGTATGGAGAAGGAAGCAAATATAATCCGAAAATCTCTTGAACACTCTAGCCAACAACACATGTTGTTGACCTGATCTTCGAAAATCTAAGCATGTGATGGGGAAACTCTACCAAAATGAAGACCATGCATACAATTAGGGGGAGCTTATGATGATTAGACATTCTTACAGAAGCCATCCGTGAATGAGTCTTATGAAATCCTTGATGAGCTATATGGACAATCATTCTTTGATAGATCATCTATCAGGAACACTCCTTGAAGAATATAATCCTTATTCATCCGATGAATTATTATTGAAGATCTCTTCCACTTGATCATTAGCAAGTAATATTTCATGATAGGGAGTTGGTTCATCACATGAAGGAATTTAAGCACATCTATCATGGACCACATTACCAGAAAGAAGAGCACCATGACAGGGGGAGTAACATACTTATGAAGAACTACTATTCGTAAAGAAAAGAAGCAGCTTGATAGGGGGAGTACTTGGGCACCCCGTTTTCCATTGATGTCAAAGGGGGAGAGAATGTTGAAAGGGCAAGAATATTGCCATCAATGACAAAGGGGCATATTGTTAATCTAGCTTGTCATTGATTTCAATATGGCACTAACCGAGATGGAAAATATTGTTGATATGCCTGGTTCCAAATGATGATGTCATAACTCTTGTTTCATAAGTATGTCATCAATTAATATGTCAAGTCACTAATGAAGAAGTCTTAAGAAGTACTAAGTGCCAAGTATTTAGAAGCCCTTGATGACATATGGAGGACTACATTTGATGATGTCATATTCTTGATGAATGACCACAATTGATGGTGGCACTTGATGAGGTCTTGATAACATGGTTGGAGATCATTTGATGGTTGGAAGATATTTTGGAGTTAACCTAATGATGTTGCACTATGACTGCACTAGTATATCATGACATTGTTCATGCATCATGCTACATGGATGTTGCACTCCTACATAATGACTCTATGATCCTATGATGACATTGATAACAATGAAGAAGCCAAAGAATGAAGAAGCCACGCTGTCCCAAACATTCCTCATGTTGTCCCAAACTTTTTATGCATAAAATTTAAGGATAGTCACAAAGAAAAAATATTTTGGACACCTTGGAGGCATCCTTTGAAAATGTATCCTAGAGCATCTAAAAGAGGATTTTTTTCTCTTTCTAACGAGCCTTTATTTGCCCTGAAACTCCCAATAGTTTGTGGGATATTGAATTTTTAAGTTAAGGAAATTATTCCTAGCAGTGAATCGACCTACACTTAGTCATACAAGTCGGCCTCACTTCAAATAGATGTGTCCCTTCAGTTATAAACGAAATCTCTATAAATAGACATCTAAACACTTCATTTTGATCAACAATTCAGACAAGAATTCAAAGATACAAAGTACAAGAGAAGATAGAAGGTTGAGGAGAACAAGAAGACTATTGTTTAGGACAAAAAAAAGGGATAATTCTATTTGGGCATAAAATCTTGGACGAAGTTTCCGTATTTTCCGTGGTCGAAGCTGCCGTAGTTTCCAATGTCGAAACTGTCATAGTTTCTATGGTCGAAGCTGTCGTAGTTGCCATGGTTGAAGCTGCCGTACTTGCCGTGGTTGAAGCTGTTGTAGTTTCCGTGGTTTAAGTTGACGTATTTTCCATGGTTGAAGCTATCGTAGTTGCCGTGGTCAAAGCTGCCATAGTTGTCATGGTTGAAGCTTCCATAATTGTTGTGGTTGAAGCTACCGTAGTCGAAGTTGTCATAGTTTTCGTGGTTGAAGTGTTGATTTATTGGGATTGGACAAATAGAGCTTGTTGAAGTCTTCTCTTGAGAACAAAATAGGGCAGAGTTGGAGAAATTTGTGAAGCAACATATTGAAGATTTGTGGAGATCATTGAAGACCATGATGCATTCAATCCATTATGAGGTGACCTTGAAGAAGCTTTGTTTGGGTAACATGAAGAGCAGTGGCAACACCTTCATGTGAAGAACAAGGTTGTCATTGATGATGTGACATGGAGACTAAGTGAAGGCGTAGCTAAAGATTGATAGGGCTTGTTGAATAAAACATTGGCAGTCGTGAATTATAACCAAACATACATTGACAAAGTGAAGCTTTAGGGTTGGAGCCCTTGGGGTTGGTTCCTTGGAAAGTCTAGGTTGGTGCTTGGAAAATATAGGATTGGTGTCCTTGGAGTTGGCGCTTCTAAGTCAAGGTTGGTGCCTTGGATAAGATAGGGTTCGAGCCTTAGAGGATAAGAGTCCTCAAGAAACCAGGTCGGAGCTTGAACCAAATATAGGGTTGGAGCCCTTGAGGTTGGTGCCTCAAAATTGACAAGGTTGGAGCCTTGGAAGTCCAAGTCGGTGCTTGGAAAATATAGGTTGGAGCCTGGGAGATTGAAGATCGGTGTCTTCACCTAGGGTTGGAGCCCTACATATATTGTACTTGATTTTTTGAAGAAATTAATAAAAGCATTTATTCTTATTGTTCATTTTATGTTCTAAATATAAGTGATCTAATTGGTAAAAGTAACAATTCAAAAGAAATACTGATTCACCCCCCTCTTAGTATTTCAAACACAGGGTAGAGAACTGCTGGGCTATTATCCCTGGGATGATGTGGTATGGTGGGGCCCATCAGTATAGGTAGGAAAGGGTGGGACAACGCGGTGGGACGAACCATGCTGAAGTGTCAATTGACTTGACAAGTTCCACGTAATACCAAAAGGGTTGTTCCTGGAAGGAACGATGAAGGGTGGTGAGAGTTATTTTTAGGGAGATTGTTTTCGGGGTGATGTGGCTTTGAGGGGCCGCACCTGCAATACATCTCTTGTAGTGCATGTATGGATGGATTGGGTTGCGCCTATTGTATAGTGAGGAATTACATGACTAGGATGAACGAGTTAGAAACTATGGTAACACAACCATGTGGCAGTGAGGCGCTGATTAGTATTTCCACATGGGTGCCATGTGGTAGGGTGGAAGGTGGTACTAATTAAATGGTTAATATTTGGGTGGCCATATCTTTGGATCTGTGAGTTAGGTCAAAGAAAAATTTATATTTTTGGAATCGTCTCGATGAGACGGTGGTATCCTTCTTTTTAAATTTCTTGAGAATAAAATAAAGCAAACAATTTGGATCCCATTTCCATAACTGGACCATGGAGATCGGGTTCTCTTAGTAACTTCCTCTTACTAACCTTAGTTGGGGCTAGGGATAATAAGGGTATGTTACAGAGTGGTATCAGAGCCTCCAGGTTCAACACTTGGATTTTGGATGGGCTTTATCTCAGAATAAATTTAGATAAAGGTTCAACTTTAAACCTTTGGAAGTAAAATTGGTGCCTTGTTATGAAATTTAATAGTGGTAAATCAAATGATCGGGTCCCTAGATACGGAATGGAGTATAATTTATGGGTGCCTAGATGAAGATAAATAATGATTGCATACTACTCATAACAATGATTGCATATTTTATGCCGTTTATTGGATTTGATTATAGAATTGCATGTGGATTGCTATAATGTTGCTAGCATGTTTTTTGAGAGATAACAATTCATGAAGTTATTATCTTGCATGCTGAAGGTAAGGACAACTTACTACTATGACTTGGGATAATTATTATTTTTTTAAACTATTTCAAAATGCCTACTTGAATTTGTGCATAATTGTTGTAGTGTATTAGCACTACCGATTAAGCATTGTATTCTTATACAACTGGGATAGTAGGCATAAATGAAAATGACCAATATAACAATACAAATTTAGAGAGACCTATGCCAACTTTCCGATTAGTCTTGAGGTCCCCAATTTTGTGCATGGGGGCCTCAGGACTACTCTTTTATGCCTTTTATTATCTTGCATGCTAAAGGTCAGGACAACTTACTACTGTGACTTGGGATAATTATTATTTCTTTAATTGTTGTAAAACTACCTACTTGACTTTGTGCATAATTTTTGTAGTGTATTAGCACTACCGATTAAGCATGTATTATTATACAATTGGGATAGTAGGAATGAATGAAAATGACCAATAGAACAATACAAGTTGAGAGAGACCTATGCCAACTTGTCGAGTAGTCTTGAGGCCCCTAATTTTGTGCTTGTGGGCCTTAAGACTATTCTTTTATGCCTAGTCTCAATTTTGTGCTTGGGGGCCTTGAGAATACTCTTGAAAATGATAGTAGGAATAAATGAGGAAATATACATCGATGGAATTTGTCTATGCAAATAGTGCTAGTAAAAATAACAACTGAGAGTGTTGGTATTAAAAAAAAAGTGAAAAGGAAAAAGGGAAGAATTCAGATAAATAATTCCTCTGACTGCATGCAAACTGTTGTTGAAATTTCATGCATGCTTGCATAAAAGCAAGGAGTTCTCTAAACCTTGATTCTAGTTAACATGTGTTAATGTGTGTTGACAACCAAGTTGGCTAGTTGGTTCATGGGATAATGGACAATGATATGGTAACCATGAAAATGACTCAAAGGAGGTTCTCATGACCTTAACCCAATTTACATTTGTAAATATGTGATATGTTCATGCCAATGTCTATATACACATATGCATGTCATTGTGTATCATAGATTTTTCCAAGAGTCATTCTTATGAATGAATGATGGTTTATATTCATTTAACGCAAATTTGGATGGCATGTAAGATTCTTGGTTGTGTGAGGAATCAATTGGCAAAAAGTAGCTCTGGATGATCTATGATTTTAAATATCATTTGAATATGATTCTCATATTGTGCCCATGCTGCATTATGAATAGGTAATATTGAAGGATATATCAGTAGAACGAGAACAATGTGATCTACAACATGTTGTGTTGTGCCATGTGTACATGGCGTGTTGTATATGTTGTATTGTCTCACGTGTACATTGTATTGTACCCAATGTATGTGTAAATGTGTTATGCAATGTGTTAGGTCAAACATGTATGGGGTTGTCTGGGCCTATGTGCTGCATACAATAATTGATTTGAGGGTGGAGGCATAAGCCTATGGATTCCCTTGAGGGTAAGGGAGGTATCAACCTCTGGATTCCCTTGCTAACGATTTGAGGGTTGAGGCATAAGCCTTTGGATTCCAATGTTGCTGTTTGAGGGTGGAGGTATAAGCCTATGGATTCCCTTGTTTCTGATTGAGGGTGGATGTATGAGCCTCTGGATTCCCTGTTGCTGATTGAGGGTGGAGGTATAAGCCTATGGATTCCCTTGTTGTTGATTGAGGGGGTGGAGGTATGAGCCTCTGGATTACCTTGTTGCTAAACAAGGGTGGAGGTAAAAGTCTCTAGATTCCCTTGTTTTGGAAAAAGGTAGAGGTGGGACACCTCTGGAATCCCTTGATAGACTGATGGGAAAAACAAGAGGTATAATTTAAATCATTACAATTTCTTCACGAAGAATCTCACGAGAGATTGCATGCCATGTTATAAGAAAGCATGGGAATCACCTAGTCTAGGTGAATGAAGCTACCCGTAGGAAAATCAAGCAACAAATTGAAGACATCAGAATGCGTGACAAAAGCATCAGGTAGACTGCAAGGAGCCACAAAACGTGGTTGATTGAAGAATTTTTTTTCATGTATATTTAGTTGTTGGGAAAGAAAATTATATATATATATATATATAAAATGTGATTGTAAGTGAGCTACATTATAAATCTCACAGTGTTTTACGCTAGGAATAAGCATGTTTTGCATTGTGTTCAGGATTAGAACACCAAGGAAGCTATTCCTCTGACGGGGAGGGGTTTGTGATAGCCCCTTTGGGAAAATTCCCCTCTTACATACATTGTAAATATTTCATGCTTTTTGATTATAAATTAAAAATGGCTTGAGCATTGGGACACAGATCCCAAATTTTGAGGAAGGAGATTACTTGGGATTTGAAGGAGACTTAACTGGTTTCATGAAAGCCATTGAAGGGTTCTTAGGCATTCCTTAGATGTAATGGTGTTATAAATTAATTAAGCAGGAAAGAAGGACAACAAATGCCATTCTTGCCTTGGATAATTCCATGATGCAGAGATGAAAATAACTTAAGAAGGATGGGTTGCACTGGAAAAGGGGACATTTGAATTCAACCAACAAGAGAGTGGGGCATGGAGCTAACAAAACAACATCCTCACCACCACTTAGAAAATAAAAAGCCACTGTGGCTGAGAATGAAGTCAGAGGTGATAGATAATGTATGCCCACACAACCAATAATGGTTGAAATTGTGTAATTGGGACAACTATCACACTCCATGCAAGGAGAGACAAGGATTCTCTCGAGGGGATGAAACCCCATGCGTTGCAAGCAAGAGAGACATTCACGAAGAGGGAATTCATAGGCAGTGAAGGTAGAACAATAGAGAAATAAGTTCAAGGAAAAAGACAAAGGAAAGAAAGCCTCAGGGAGAGCTTCACAATAGCATTGTATGCACTGTAGAGGAGGAAGGAAAGCATAGAGCAGGAGGAAAATAACATAGATATGTGTCACTACTAGGAGGAAAGGAGCGGAGAAAGAATTCAATTGAGCATTGGGAGGCGAAAGAATATCTTCTAGGTGAGGAAAATAGTTTTTGGATTTCCTATAAGACTGAAGGGTGGAGATGGTTTTCTCTGGATTCTCTTGACAACTTGGGTGGAGGCATGTTCCTTGGATTCCAGTAAGGAGAGTTGTTTAGCCCCCTTTTCTTGTTTTCTAGTTCATATAGTGGGTTTTGGATTCCCAGGATTGGGTGGAACCACTATGTGAAAGAATTTGTTGAGGGTGGAGGTGATAAATCTCAGGATTCCCTCATTTGGTTTTGGGTGGAGGTGAACCTCTAGATTCCTTGATTTATCCTGTAATGGTAGAACCACATTTTCTGATTGAAGTAGCTATAGGGTGGAGGTGGTGGACCTTTGGATTCCCTGTGAGATATTCATGGTATGAAGTAGATGGTAGGTGGAGGTTGATGGTCCTCTAGATTCCTAGTTTCAACTGGTAGATTTGGTTTAATCCCTAAAGCACTCATCCTCAAGCTCTAGAATCTAGGTCGGGGGTGACTACTACAAGAAAGACTTGGATTCAGTGTGTCTATGGTTGGGTGGATAGTTGCAGTCCCATTCTTAGTTTCATGGATACATTCATCAAGAATAAGTGGGTGCTAATGTATCTTATGTCCTGAGTAATGTGGTGTTCCTACTTGAATGAGAATTTTTGTTTAAAGGCATGTATATGGAATGGTTTTAGTTCTTGTGTTAGGCTAAGTCTTGTATTGATATGTATTCAATGTGCCGGTTCAATGTGTATGTCATGAAATGTGATATTTTCTACCTGCATAAGGAAGGATGTGACCATAGATGTATTTCTTGAGTAAATGGAATGGTTTCCTATATGTGCCCATGGACTTGTTTTTCCATTATTTATTGGTTGATAGGCCTGTAGCTTTATGGGTATTTAAAGACTTGAAATTCATCTAATGGGTCACAATGAAAATGAATAAGTAGATCTCCATGTATGAGTTATCAAATTGGAATCAATTGCTTGTTATGCTCTATTTTTAATTTTTACTAAGGCTAGGAGGAAAAACTTGAGATAACTCCACACACACACACACACGCACACATATAGATGTTGCACGGGCTGGACCGAGCCCTGTTGAAATATTAGGAGAGATATATGCAATGATAAGGTTCAATAAGGGTAACGTTTAAAAGTACATACATACATACATACATACATACATACATACATACATACATATTTACATACATACATATATATACATATACTTATACATATACATATACATATAAATATACATATATGTATGTATGTATGTATGTATGTATGTATGTCTACCTATCTAGGTATTTACAAGCTAGGTCGAGGCTTTGATAAGCTCAGGAGGGCTTGAAGGGGATTGCATATAGTCTTATATATATTTAAAAATTTTGCGTTAGATTCCAGAGAGAAGAATCCTTCTAAATGTATTGGCAGTTAAGCGTGGGGATGAACATTGTTTACACAAGATTTTATGCTACAGGGAAGGAGTTAAAACCTTGAGACGTGTGAAGGCACTTGCGCATAAGCACCATATGGCTACAAGCCATGGCCATGAGAAAAAGTGGAGATATCACAACGGTCAAATGACACAAATGCCAAAACTGTCCACATGTCCCAAGATTTTATCCTTAGAGATTTTGATGGGAGCCCCAAGGGAAACTCTCGGGATTATATTCCCAAGGTGACATGGCAGTAGGGTTGGAACTTGAGCATGCCTTATGCATTTCAACAGAGGATTCCCCAATTGTGCTTAATTAAAATACTTGAAAAGGTAGGGGAAAAATGTTATGTGGGACCCAATCAATATGGAGAAATTGGCAGACGTTGACGTCACCATGACACTTAGGTCCGGTGATGCTACCTCAGACACAAACCCTGGAAGTTTTGAATGGAGTAGGGTAGAGAAATGTCAATGTAATATCCCTGGAATGATGTGGCACAACAAAGGTCGACAATATAGGCAAGAAAGAGTGGGACAACACATTGGGACGAACCATTATTAAATGTTAGTAGGTTTGGTAAGTTCCATGTAATCCCAGAAGGGTCGTCCCTAGAAGGAACGCTGAGAGGCAATAAGAGCTATTTCCAGGGAGAGTGTTTATGAGGTGATGTGGCTTTTGAGGGCCCTGCACCTGTAATACCTACCTTGTAGTGCATTTATGTATAGATTGGTTGAACCAATTGGGTCTTATGTGACCAATATGAATGATTCAGTAGCTATGGTAACACAACCATGTGGCAGTGAGAGGTCGACTGGTATTGCCATGTGGGGACTACGTTTGCACCACGTGGGAGGTTGGTGAGGTGGTACTAATGAAATGGCTTATTTTTGGGTGGTCATATATTTAGATATGAGAGTCGAATCAAAGAAAAATTTATATCATCGGAATCATGTCGATGAGTCGAACACGATGACGTCATTCATTTTGAATTTCTTGATAGTAAAAGAAAGGAAAAAAATTGGACCCATTTCCATAACTAAACCATGGAGATCAGGTCGTCTTTGTAATTGCCTATTATTAAACTTAGTTGGGGCTAGGGATAATAGGGGGGTACATTACACTAGCCCCTTCTCCATGAATAATGGGGACTCATGTGGCATCTTCTCTAATTTTGGTGGCGAAAACAAGAAGATCAACTTCTGAGTGGCATAACTTTTGCAATAGACCTCTGATTGAGGTGCTTCTTACGTCATTAGAAAGGTATTTGTGTGTAAAATGCAAAAAAAGGTGCAATACTAAAGTGGAAAAGTTTTATCACTAAAAAATATCATTTGATGCCTCAAAATGCTCTTGGAAGGTTTCAAACTCCAATTTGCCAAACTGGGTCCCACTGGTAAAAATGATATTATGAGTTGATTTCTCCATGTTTTCCACTTTAAAAGCACTGATCTAGATGAAAAGAAATAAAATGATCCAATATGGATCAAGGACACTCTCTTTCCTCTATATATATGAAAGATAAGGGAGGCCAACAATATATATGCAGGCCATAACCCCTATAAACAACTTACAAATACAAATGTAGGCTCACATTTGAAGTGCTACACTCCAATTATACACTTTTTAATGTTACCTTGTCCACAAGCAAGGATCCAACTAGAAGGGTGCTCAATGAGGTGTGTGCAACACCTCCTACAATTCTCTAATGACTTTACTGATCATCCAGTGCTATGTACTCCACTAGGTCCACTCTCCCTGTATGAACCATATTGGAACCCAAATGTTCCCGAGCCAACTCTCTATATGTAAGTATGGAAACCAATTTGTGTTATCTAGGGACCAATGGATTATTTCAAAAAAATTCTCCTTCTAAGTAAGGTGTTCCCTCAACAAGTGAACATCGTATAGAATGTAACCAATAATATCTAGATATATGCAATACCCTAGGGAATATTATCATGCAATCACCTTATTAAGGTAAAGAGATCAATGAGTAAGACATCTCTAATGTGTAAATATATCATGGATCATCTCCCATATGAAAATCTATCATAAAACAACCAAGGGTTGATCATAAAACATGTACCCCGAATTTCATGAAGCATCTCCAAATATGGGGTAAAAAATTTCGAATTAACCTCAAATGTTAATGCTTCCTCTTTATGAGGAAAGTGTGTTCACCAACCCTTATTGACTTTCTTTTTAACTCCACCAGCTTTGTACCATTATTATGATGCAATCAACAACTATTTTCCAAACACTACACTCCATTAAGGCATTGCGTCTTCTCTTTAATATAATTAGAAGACTCATGGATGGAGGAAACCAAAGCAATATGACTAACACATATCTTGGGAGGTATCCTTGCACTTTCCAAGGATCTACCAGTCACTACATGCTTGTGCACCCCTTGTAATCTCTAGGTAAGCCATATTAACTTCCTATAGGTGGCAATAGTAGATAAGGGCATATCACACCTAATCTCACCTCATATTGGTTTTAATGAGTTATCTCAAGTCTCCAAAGGTTTTACATCCACATTAAATATCACATCTTTTCTCACTACAATGTCCCACTCTTATAGGATATCTACCCTATACACGATAGAAGTATCATTGTATCCTTAAAAATAATATGTTATCATAGCACCAAACCTTCAAATAACATTTATCACATGTGAATTTGAAGGGACATAACTTTGGATCATAACCCGTCTATCTTACTTCATCATCACTCAAGTCACTATTACAGAACAAAATAATTTGACACCACATCAAATGTAGGAGGGAATCTTGCAAAGATAATTGCTTTTCCATACGATATTAAGACAAGTGGATCACATTTATCAAAGTCACAAAGATGAAGACATGCATAAATGGTCATGAATGATCAGTCTCATGGTATAGGTTATAATCCACCCATGGCTATGAGTGGATTATTACCTTACTAACATGAGAATCCCTCATATAGCCTCAAAATATTTGGCCAATAAAGCAACTATTAAAACATGATCAATTTCCTAATTCGAGCGAATTATTTCTTAGTTGGAGTAAGAGTCTCATCAAGGTCTACACCCTCTACTTAAGAGAATCCTAGAGGTTGGAGGAAGGAGGATGCTACTTCAGCAGAGGTAGTGGATGCCACTGGTTACTAGCAGTTGGTGGAGTCGCATGTGTGCAGGCTCAAGAGAGGCACATCGGGATATGGATTGGATGAGGTGAAGCTATGTGGCTTCATGGATGCAGATTGGGCAGGGAGCTCAAGAGGCCGAGGATATGGCAACAAGGGCATCATATCAGAGATTGTGTGCAGTGGAGGATCATGTTACTTTCATACATTCCAACGGAGGATCAGGATGCTGATATTCTGACAAAGGCTCTCACCAGGAGAAAATTCGAATACCACCGAGGCAGGATAGGGGTTGCTGATAATCCATATCTTGTCGAGAGGGAGTGTTGAGATTGCAACAAGATGATGGAGCTTAGTGAAAAGAGTCGCCTTCACTAAGTGGGCCCGCAGGCTATTTTTGGCGCAAGTCTATTTTTAGACTATGTCTATTTTTAGACATATGGATCATGTCTATGGATTGCAGGTTGTTGTTTATGGATGATTGGTCAAATTGGGAAAAATAGATGGACTTCTATTTTTAGATCACAGCGGAGTGACTGCTCAGTCTAAATATAGAACAGTCAAATATTATTAGCTCATAATAATATTTAGACTATAAACTTTGTCTTATTCTCTTGGAGCACTTCAGGATGAGCTGCGGATGTGGTACATGCAGATCCCAGAAGGAAATACGTGGTTACCTATGGGATGACTAATATTTGCATGCAGGACTTCAGTTAGAACTCAAGTGAGTTGAGTTTAGTGGACTGGAGCTGCAGTTGATGGAGTTGTGTTCAGTTTAGCTTTGTTAAACTGGTTGTTTTAGTCTAACTGGCAAATAGACTAGAGATGAGTTGGGTGAATTAGTTATAAATTAATTCACAAGTTATTAACTCATAATACAACTAATGAATACATCAGTTAACTCAGTTGCATGTCAGTGCATGTCCAGTTCAGCAGGGACAGGTGTTAGAGAATCAGATTGCTATCAGTTGTGACTATAGTTGTGCATCAGATCTTGCACAATCAAGGGATTGAGTATGCCAATGAGTTTGCTCACGTATTTTTCCACATTGTAGCTTGTGCTCACGTGATTTTTCCAAGTAAATACGTGGTTGCCTTGGAATTATCATCAGTTCTTGAGCAGTTATTGAGCAGCGGAGGCAGGCAAGCAGCGAAGGAGATTTGAGCCAGTGATTGATTCAGATCTGAGCTGTATTATGTGTAACAGAGGTGGAGATACTTGTGAGAAGTATTATGCTGTGTAATGTTACATGACTCAATCATTAATTTACAGATAGTTGGGGTTTTTAGCGAGATGCTTTCCCCGGGATACATACTGTGTTAATGTGTGAATGCTCTTGATGTTTTATTGTTATTGATGCTGCTATAATGATGATCAACGTAGAGGAGCTTATGTATTGTGTATGTTTTCCGCAATAGTACATGATCAGGATAATCTCTGTTGAATATGTGTTAAATTATTCAAGATTTCTACATGGTATCAGAGATGGTTGATTTGTAGAAAAATTTCTACAGGATATCAAAGAGAGGATTGATCATCAGATCTATTATTCAGGAAGTGACTACGTTTTATTTCTTCAGGCAGAGTCTGTAATCAGGCTAGGTAGCCTCTGGATTCATCCTTCTTTTGGAAGGTGAGATATCCGGTGAATGCCCAT
>APFE031437167.1:35451-52944 GCA_000404065.3 Pinus taeda | reverse complement strand
GAGAGAGAGAGAGAGAGAGAGAGAGAGAGAGAGAGATTATATCCTATAGATATATGTTTTCTACTTCTCAATATGATGGGGCATGTATTAACATTTTAGTGTGGAGAATGTATATATTATATAAAACAAGTGAATATTTTTTTTTTCATAGTTAAAACATTTTGTTAGTGTGTTGCTCAAAATTAGCATAGTGATGAGCCTTGGTATTCCACCAAGGATTTTATAACTCCCAAGGACTTATCAATTTAAATTATCAACCCGGGGTTTGTACACATTTAGATGTTACAGTGCTATATGCATAGTAGGTTAAATTCTACTAATGTCACCCTCATTCATCAAATCAGATTAAGGTGTTCAGAGACCACTCTAACTAATTACAGTGAAAACTTCTTATGAAAACATAAATGAACATGATTCTAACTATAAAGGTGAAAATTCCAATCATTAAATGTAAATTCCAATTGAAATTGCATGAAAGGAAAAGGGATAATCAATCAACAAAAGTAAATCATGTTACTCTACTTGCACACTTAATCAAATCAATAACCTATATGTATGCATCATTTGTCTACTAATACTTGCTTGAAAATGAAAAATCCAATCTTTAACATACTCATGACGAAAAATACTAATTCTAACTCTGTTTTCTATATAATGGTTGCAGTAAGGAAAGAATGAAGTTGGAGTGGTCCTAGAGTCTTCCCTAATAATCAAATAACAGTTTGGGGACCATTAATCAACTTGATTATGCCAGAGTAAAAGTATGGAGAAAAACTGGTTGGAGAAAGCAATGTATAGGTCTGCTACAAGAGGTGCTACGGGAGGTCCTATATTGCTGTAGGAGGCCCTGTTTTGCTACATGAGGGGGACACGAGAGATTGTTTAGGACAAAAATGATGCCTTGAAGGTAGAGGAAGGTTTATGAAGATAGAAGGAGATGAATGAAGTGTGTGGGAGCCCCTTAGCCAAGCTTAGTACCCCTCAAAGGTCTATCTTGCACCAAAGTTGATGCCCACAATGTCCTTCATTTCCTTAATAGAGTGAATTCAAAGACTGAGTTTGGAAGCAAAGTGAGGCGCCTAGAGGGAATACAGAGAGGTCTAGGTGGATGTGGAAAGGTGTGCCCACCCTTGCAGAACAACATAGTTCTCGCATATAGCCAACTACATGCACCTAATGATCATTATTGGAGTAAAGTAACTAATCATGGAAAATATGAGTTGAATTTTATTGAAGGCTGCTCTAAATACAACACAACTTCAATTATCAAACCAAAGCTACTAAATCCTAAGCTGCAGAGATTAAACATACAAAATAATTGCAATCTAGTACTTAACACTTTCCAAGAAATCATAAACATATATTTTTGAGTTGTTATTGTGGATATTTCCAATCACTTCCCCCATAAGAGAGGTGATATGAAAGCTTGCAATCACAAGTTTTTATGATATAACATCTACTAAAACAAGGAAATTATTGCAATTATTTGAAAGAAGAACAAGAAAGAATTACAAAAGAGGGACTAAAACCTATGGGTTAGGCCCAAACCCAAGGGTTTCAACCCTCCAAAACTAACTTAGATGCAGACCAATGGAAAAATTATCATTAACAAAAAATTATAGTCCAATGCTCTTATGAAAAATAAGAGTAACAATGTCAAGCACTAGGCTCTCAGTAGCTAGCCTTAGCTACAACAAAATTTTGAATCCTAATGAGCCTCTTGGCTAGTTTAGTTATACAAAAAGGTAGATGATGGCAGATCCCTTAAAAAAAGGAGTGATTTCCTCCAAGATCTTGATATTTGTGGATCTAGTCCTCCTTGATCTTCACGTATAATTGGAGTCCCTTAGATGCTAGTGAATTAGAGATATGAGTGAGGATCTTGTGATCTCAAGTCAAGTTAGATAGTTAATGAGGTGGATAAGCCTCCCTCTATTCTCTCTTGGTTGTCTCCATCAAGCCCCTGCATAGTAAATGCCTCAAAAAATTCTACTTTTCCTGCAAATTAATCACATTAGGCCATACAATATGAAAAACACCCTTTAGTCTTCCTACTAAGCATATTATGGATAAAAATGCGAATTAATGTGAGAAAAGGATAGCTTTAAGGGCTAGAGGATAACACAATGAACTTCAAAATATACCTATTGATGGGTCCCACCATCACCCCCATGTTGAAGGTGTTTCTCATCCTTTGAGAAACTCATTCACCAATATGAAGCTCATTCATGTCCTTGGTGGCCTCTCTAACATCCCAAGGCACCTCAAATGGTGTGCCCTCTTGTGGATAGAAACCTACATTTGCCTCTATGTTTGTCCATTATTTTTGTTCCTCTACCTAGTTTCTTCCTTCTTGTATTCCCAATAGTAAGGGAGGACTAATTTTGAGGACTATCCATCTAATATTCAGCCTTTGCATGATTCTTTTATATAGTGGGGCTCTCTCCAAGGCATTCCTTAGTCTTTTTAGGGAGTGATATTCGTTGATTTGTAAACTATAAGGCAGGGTCTGCCATCTTCTTTAGAAAGTATTCAAACTTTTTGTTCCCACCATACTAAAATTGTATTCAAAATGTAGGATGGATTTATCTTGGGTTGCTTTGTACTTGGGGTGCCAATTCAAGATCAGAGGAGATGAGAGTGTGGTTGTTGATGACAACCTTAGGGCTCACTAGTTCTGCTTTGATATATGAGGGCTCCTTCTCTTCTTTTTTCATCACCCTTTTCACTTATTTAGCCCTTTCCTTCTCATCAGACAACCAGGAGGCTAATTCCATCAATTGCATGTCTCCCAATCTTGAGTTGGGGTCCCAAAAATTCATGGATGTGAGGATTAGATTGTGCATGTAAAACTCAACCAGTTTGGCTCTATCCTCAATATTTGCTCCTTTTTAAAATTTAATGAATTTCCTATAGCCTTGGAAAGGCAAGGAGCTATATTGTGCTAATGTATTAATTTGGAACTACAACCACTAATCCTTGAGGAAAATTACATAGGATTTGGACGGTTTCTTGCATTGGATGACTTCCATAGATAGCTAGCCATAGTGGCAAGTTGTGTCTCTTTTTCTTGCAGCTGCTCTCTTAGCCTTGTGTTTTCTTTTTATAACTATTCTCTCATGATTGACTCCATTAGTCTCACATCATTCAATTATTTTCCCATCTCATTTAATTTCTCTTACATGAGGCCCACATCTTCTACACGTTTGGATTTTACAGTTTGCATCCATCTATGTGTTCTGCCTGTTTCCTTCTCTAACTCAAAGAGGAGTGGGATGGCGAATTTATCAGGTATAATCATACCTCCCTTAGCAAATTTATAGTAAGATTCTAGATTGGGTTTTGGATTAGGATCTTGGGGCCCTTGAAGGCATTTTTCGTCTTATTTTTGGGTGGCTGCCCCTTCCTGTAGCACCTCCTACTGCTCCATCTTCTCCTATAGCAGCTTCTGTTTCTCTTATAACAACCCTTGTTTCTCATGTAGCTGCTCTGTTTCCTCCTATATCTCTTATTTTTATTCTTGTAACATAGAAGCTTGTGCCTTGAGCCTATTAAAGGCATCTACCCTAGTGGTGGGCCTTCCCATAAGTAGCACAAGTTTCTTGGTTTTGGCCTTAGGAGAGGTGACTTCTTAAATTTTTCCCTCACTAGGTCCCACTTCTTCCTTTTTGATTGCTGACTCCTCAATAGTGATGAGGATTTTTTAAGGAGCCTGAGGCTTTCCTTGCCTTATCCTGGTTCTCTTCCTTGTTTTGAAGTATAAGGGACCTTGCCTTGGTTTCTTTCTCTTGGGTTTGATAGGTGTGCCCAATGTGACCAATGTTGCACCCACTTCTTGCTCGGTGTTCCTTGGAGAGAGACTTGTTTGCTGTCCTTTTTTTCTTGTCTCTTGGGGCTTGGATTCCTCCTCAGGTTTCTCTTTCTCTATTTCTTTCTCCTCTCATCCTTCCTCAGTTTCCACTTCTTCTTCCTCTGTTTTCGCTGCCTCCTCTTTTTCCTTTTTTCCTTCCTACCTCTAATGCTAGAGACTGGTTTTTCTTCATGTGTGATGGCTTGGGTTTCAATGAAAAATTATCGGTCCATGTATACAAAAGAAGTACATAGAACAAGGTTCCTTAGGTGACTTAGAGCATCCATAAAATTCAGCTTAATGAGGCCATGGTGGGCAATGTGTTGGTGCTTCCCTTCTCTCACTTTCTGGCTCATTTCAATGATAGATTGTAGGAGGAAAAGGGGAACACCCAGTCTCTATGGGATAGGTAATTTTGATTTGAATATTAGCTCATGAAGAAACCTGAAATGATAGGCATATAATATTCTTAAAATCTCCTCACAAGATATGTATCTGAGGATATGATAGCCTACTTCATCTCAGGGGTAAGGTAAGCTTTCTCTTCTCACTCCATTTTTGTCTCCTACATGATTTTCTCTCTGAATGAAGAAGTTCTTCTTGGTTGTAATACTCACTGCCTTATCCTCCTTGCTCCATCAGATTCCTAAGGGTAAGGTAGTCACTCTTCTTATGATTTAATCATTTAAATAATAGCATAAGAGTCCTCAGACACACAATTTTTATTAATAAGGAAAAGAAAATTACATAAAATCTGCGGGAGTTTACACACAATCACACAACACTATTGCAAGAAGAGAAACACGATTTAAATAAGATAATGCCATAGAATAATTTTGTTATCGATCAATTATTTCATTTAAAAGTGTCCATTTACATTTAATGTTCTCATAACAACACTCCTAACTATTTTCCTAGATTAGTTCCTGAGAAACAACACCTTTCTAGATGTCATATCTTTTACAACAATTAGATATTCTAAAATGTCTCTAATATCTAACTAAATATCATAGATAATTGGATATTATATTATGAATAATTAAACTATAGTTTATGCATATTTGGATCATCTAAAATTAAAGAGATGGAAAGTCCCGTAAGAACAATAGTAGCACTATATTCTCCTTGAGGGTTTAGCTCCATGGACAATTCCTGAGTTATATCATCATCATACCCCTTCAACTGTTCAAACAAGCCCATCCATTGGTGTCTTAGAAAAATATCTACCACAGGAGGATGTTGATGATTTTTTTTGTGTCTCTGGGCTCTCTCCTATTGAAACCTCCCCCCATTTATCCTACTGCTCCTTCTCGAGGTTACTTAGGTGTATTTCAAATTTTGGCCTTAGTGCAGTCTCAGTTGTAGAGACAGTGTGAAGTTTTCCTTTTTATCAGAGGAGGAGAAGGATGCTAATAATTTTTTTATCAAAAAAAACTTTCCTCCGATCCTATGTTTCCTTTACATCTAACAATTTCCCAAAGGGGATTACTGCACAATTTTTTACTACAGGGCACTTAATTCAAGTAGAATTTTGCATGCACGGGTATGGAAAATAAGAGGGAGCAAGCCACTTGCTCCTTTCAAGATAAATCTTTCATATGCATGACGGTTTGAGGACAACTTTGGGTAGTTTTTCCTCCCTTTCTCCCATCAATTCTCTCCTATAGCTTCCTTTCCTCCCCCCTGTAGTAGTTTAAGGCTTCCCGTAGCACCTGCAAACCTTATTCAAAGTAGCTTAGTGGCACCTAGGTAGTCTTTGATAGCACTAGCTCGTCCTTCTCTAAATATTTTCTAGAAATGAGCGATTATATTAATGGAGTTGAGCCTTATACTTAATATTCCTTTTGTGGTAAAAACTCAGAGCACTTTGGTGACATGGCTCTTGCACAAAATTCCTTTTTTTAACCATTGTCCCCACTCCTTGTAATCATCACTTGGCTTCTCATGATCATCACCTCACTCATAATCACCAACTCACTTGAGTTGAATTTTCCACGTGCATGTACGACTGAATGAACTTTAGTTTACTAATTGAAGGTGGCCAAGTTTACTGGCCACCTCCATCCCATAAGAATTCCTTTCTCGACCATTACACATTTAACATTATATGCATAGGGAAGAGGTGAGGGTTTTCATTCCCGAGCCTCCTTGTGGTGTCAATTTGCTGGATATGCTTGCATGTTGGGGTTGGACTTCATTTTATGATGATCTTGAAGGTGTCGGTTTCCTTTGTTTGCTTCTGCACAGGTCCTCTTAGCTTGATGATCCTTTGACTGATAAAATTGTTGCATGTGCAAGTTTCTTCCCAATGTCCCATTTTCTGTCAGTGGAGTGGATAGAATACTTCCTAAGAAGGATGTGTACCTTATCAACTTCAGAAATTGCTTCATCATGCTCAAGGTGCTTGGATCTTTTTCTTTGTGGGTGATTTTTTTTTTGATGCTGAGCTCTGTTGTAATTGTACAAGTTGCTATAGGAGGAATCCTCTTCATGTAGCAGTCATTTAATTCCGTTTAGAGACCTCAATACTTCATGTGGGATTGATGGAAAGTCATAGGATATATAAGGACATGGTTAAAATCATCAAGAGATGGAAAATTTGATGACAAAGCCTTTTCTAATTTTGACATGTAAGGCACAGTGGAATTTGAAGGTGAATCTTGGCTAGATGGAGTGGATGAATGACGAAGGTGATATAGGTAGACCTCTCCCAAGAATTCTTAGCGAAGATATTCCCTTTTGGCCCATTTTTCCAATAAGATCTGCCTCCTATAACATTTCAGACTTCTCCTATAGCATTTTAGGTTGCTCTTGTAGCATTTCATGATAGTCATGTAGAACTTTAGAGAGGAGCAAAACATGATTCTATTGCTAGTGAGATGATAGAGAGAGGTAGGGAGGTGAGTGAAGAGGGTGAAAATGTAATGGATGGCTAGAAAAATTTAGGAAGGAATATGTAGAATCTGTTATGTAGGCATGGTTTTGTTGACTGCCCGAAGTTCTGCAAAAGAGAAATATGATAAAGAAATTGGTGTAATAACTCACTCGTGTTTTTCACTTTTTTTTTTTTTCTCTTTTTTTTGTGACATGAAGGCTACCACTGTAGAGGTTTTCAAATTGCATGCTAGCCCTAGGTACATTAGAGGAACCTGGGGATCTTTTATTTTCTCGTGTTTTTCTTTTTCTTCATTTTTTTTTCTCTTGGTCTGCCTCATAGAGGTTAGATGCCTCATGGAGGTTTTTACCTAGGCCCTTTATTTATTTTTCTCATTTTTGTTTTTTGTTTTTATAAGTTGTTTGGATTGAATACTGTGAGCCTCCCAATCACATTCAATTATTTTCCAGTTGAACTAATAAATTATTCCTTGGACATAGGTATTTTATACAAATTTAACCTATAACCATTGACAAGTAAGGGAATCCCTTCCTCACCAATTGTTTTGATATGGAAATACCCATTCTCATGACATTTCTCTACTAGATAGGGACCCAACCATCTTGTCATTAACTTTCCTTTGAAATCCTTAAATTTGGAATCATACACCAAGGCCCAATCTCCTTCTTGAAAATTCTTCTCCTTGATGTGTTTGTCATGCCAAATCTTCCTTTGTGGCTAGATTACCTCAGTGTGCAGGAGAGCTTGCAGCCTAAATTAATCTATACCATTGATTTAGAGAAGCCTCTCCTGTTGTGCTATAGTGAGGTCCAAGTCTAACTAAGTTGCCATCCTTAAGGTGTTGTATTCAAATTCAATAGACAATAGGGCCTTCTTCCCATAGACTAGTTCAAATGGAGTGAATCCCATGGTGGTCTTCCAAGTGGTGTTGTAGGCCCAAGTGGCTTCCACAAGTCTGTCTTCCTAATAATTTATGTTGTTGCTAACAACCTTGGTTAGAATGTTCTCCAATGCTCTGTTTGTGACCTACACCTGCCCATTTGCTTGAGGGTGATAGGAAATGGATGTCCTGTGCTTGATGTGGTGCTGCTTCTTGAGATCTTCGATCAAATTTGATGTAAATAGTGCTCCTTGATCGATGAATAACTCCCTTGGAAAACAAAACTTGTAGAGGATGCTCTCCCTTAGAAATTCAACCACATTTTTCTAAGTTGTTTCCTTTATTGCCTTTGTTTCAACCCAGTTAGTCAAGTAATCAGTGCACACATTGATATATTTCTTCTGTCCTGATGGGGGATCAATAGGTCCAGTGAAATTCATGACCCACTTATCAAATGGCCCTAGAGTCACTTGAGTTTGAAAGGCATTTCATCCTTTTGTTTGCAGGGAAAATTTGCCTAAGGTAAGGGTTGACAAACTCAACAGATCGAAGGAAAAATATCAGCAAGAAGCATATATTCAAGCAAGAAACTATGAAAAATACTAAAGTTGGGTTTGTGAAGAATACCCGGAGGTCCTACTTTTGATGTTGATCCCATAGGGTCCAAACCCTACGCTTCCTCCAAAGTGACCGGATCTGCAACACCATTCAGAGAAGCATATACATAGCAAGTAGTTCAAATAATGTGCATAATAAACATGTTAGATAATCAATCATCAACATATAAAGCATGATATACTATACATGACTTATAAAAAACATGAGATCATAACATTTCGAGAATAAGACATAACTTCTTTACTGATATCTACAAATAGGAGTGGAATAATACGACCCAATCCGACCACGGAACCAATGAAACCTTGCTCTAAATCTGTCCAACCTAGGCCTCAAATATCACCTCTCAACATGTGCAAAAGGATGTCATATAATGGAAGATGAACATCTCTATAAGGAAACAAGGGTTTCCTATGACTAGGGGTGCAGGAGGCACATGGAAAATTAGACTTGATCTTGGGACAAAGGGACTATAATGTCGATATCCTATCTCCTTCTCTGATTTAGGCCTTCCCATGAGGTGTATAAATAACACCAAAAATCAATTGATTTAGTTAGGCCAGAAGCTCCTGTAGGTGGGATTTCGGTAAAACCTGTAAACCCCGCTTGAGAAATAGGATTTTTTTTTTTTCATATTTTAAATTATTTACGTAGCTTTGGTATTATGGTACTCACATGTAAAGGCACGTTTATAAGGGAAGAGTCGCATATGGAATTTAAAACAATGTTTTTTAATCAGTGATCAAGTCTAAATGGGAGAGGACTGCCCAAGGCCATTTAAGAGAATCACAACTACATGAGTGATGAAATATGCTGTAACACTTGGGTGTGATTTTACCCATCCTTTGGCACTGTTCACACCTAGGGGTGTATCTCCTTGCACCCTGATGTAAAGTGGGCCAATAATAACGTGATTTTAGAACTTTGAAGGCTGTCCTCTTAGCAGCAAAGTGTCCCCCACAAGGTCCATCATGGCATGCTAAGAGGATGTCAAAGAACTCATCTTCCCTCACACATCTCCTTAGGATCTGAACTGGCCCCAATCTGAAAAGGTTTTCCCCAATCCAAGTGAATGGGTCACTTTTCCTAATGATCTTTCTCTTCTCCTTGGAAGATAGATTAGGAGGGAACCTTCCAACAACTAAGTAGTTGGCTATATCAGTAAACCAAGGAGAAATCATCGAGATGGAAAATATATTTTCATCTGGAAGTTGATCATCCACCATTTCTTCCTTTCATACAGGCAGGGTTAGTCTTGATAATAAATCTACAACCACATTCTATTTCCCTGTTTTATCAATAATAGTCAAATCAAATTGCTGTAATAATAACAACCATCTAATGATACTATCATTGAAATCAGGTTTATTTATCAAATAATTAATGGCTACATGATTAGTGTGAACAAAAGTTGGATAACCAGCGATATAATTCCTAAACTTGTTCAAAGAACGTACCACTTCCAAGAGTTCCTTTTCAGTGACAGTATAATTTAACTCAGCTTTGGAAAAGTTTTTACTAATGAAATAGATAGCATAAGGAAGTTTTTCTTCCACTTGTCCTAAGGCTACCCCTACAACTTTATCTGATGCATCTGCGCGTATATGGAAAGGTAGTTCCCAGTTGGGACTCCTAAGGATGGGTGCAATGGTCAACTTTTCTTTCAGTTCTTTGAAGGCTTTTTGACAATTATCTGTCCAACAAAAATCTAAATATTTAGCCAACAATCCAAACAAGGGTGAAGCCAATTTACTAAAGTCTTTAATGAACCTTCTATAATACCCATCTAATCCAAGGAAACTCCTGAAATCTCTTTGTTTTTTAGGGATAAGGACCCTTTTAATGATGGGAATTTTGTTTGGTCAACCTGTATCCCTTCCTTGGATATAGAATGGTCAAGGACAGTCCCTGCATTCCTCAAGAATTCACATTTCTCAAGACGCAATGAAATATTAATTTCAATGCATTTCTTTAAGACTTTGTATAGATTAGAAAGAGCTTCCTGGATGTCACATCCATAAGAAGTGAAATCATCCATGTATTTCCCAACAGAGTCATGAACAAGTTCAACAAAGATACTTAGAACTTCACTCTGGAAAGTATCAGGGGCATTGCATAGACCAAATGGGAGGAAACTATAGGAAAAGGTACCCAAAGGACATGTAAATGGGGTCTTATCTTGGTCTTCATGGATGATCTGGATTTGGTTATATCCACTAAATCCATCTAGGAAGGAGAAGAAATTATTTCCTGCAAGGCCATTTAGGACTTGGTCAATGAAGAGAAAGGGAAAATGGTCCTTATTTGTAGCCTTGTTAAGTTATTGGAAATCAACATAGAGCCTCCACTTCCCATTTTTCTTGGGGACTAAAAAAAGAGGTGATACCCACTCACTATCTGAAATGGGATATATGAACCCTACATCCAACAACTTTTGTAACTCTTCTTTGACAATTTCCTTGAGAGTTGGGTTCATTCTTCTCTGGGGTTGGCACACAGGTTTGCATCCCTATTTGATGTAAATATGATGAGTACATATTGAGGGGTGCACAGCTTTCATATTCTTCTAATCCCAAGCAAAAGAATCTAAGTTTTTCCTCAACAAACTGCATAATTGCTCTTCCTGCTCGATTGAGAGAGGGGTTGATCTTTAGAGTCCTAAATGGGCCAATATCCACAATCTTGAAATGTTCCAGGCTAGAGTAAATAGAGCACAAATTAGTCCAAGGACTACTCTTAGATTCTTTTATCAATTCCTCAACTAGTATGGAAGTGGGAGGTTGATTACGTAAGATGTGGTCAATAAGGTCATCTTCATAAAGCTTCCCCCCTCTTATAACAATGTCTAGAGTGCATACTAGGGAGAGGGATGTCTAATAAAATTCTTCCTCTTCTTCCTCCTCTAACCACAAGGGTAAATCATGCTCAAAAGAAGGCTGAGTAGGGGGATAAAACACAAGTTGTTTTGATAAATTTCCATTATTAATAGTCATATTCCTAGCCCTACAACTAATGTAGGAATCAATAATCGCCAATCAAGGTCTCCTAGGATGAGAGGATAACCATTAAAATTGGTTTTGGATTGGAGGACCAGGAAATTAGTGGGATACTCCCAAGAGTCAATGGATACCATGACATCCTCAATAAATCCTTCAGGAGCTACTATGGATCTACTATGGATCTATCTGCAAGATGCAACACTGTAGTGGTCTTCCTTAAAGCCCCTTGGAGGTTGAGCTTCAACATGGTTTCTTTGGTCATTACATTAATTGCAACCCCAATATCAATCAAGGTATTAGGGGCCAAAATTCCATCAATTTTCACATCCACTATTGGGCTACTAGGATCCAAGTATTTTGGAGACATCACCCCCAAGCATAAGATCAGATAGTTGTCCAACAAAATTGATTGTGGGGGTATCTATTCTTCTTATCCCAAGCCTTTTGAAACATTCCTCCTTGATAATATTGTTGTAAATGGGAACATATTTGATGGCCTAGAGAAGGGGTATCTCAACACATAAGTTCTTAAATTCTCCCAGAAGTATAACCAGGCTTATGGGGTGTGTTGTTTAAGGTGGACCAACCTTTCAGGATAAGAAGGTGCATTGACTTGAGGGACACTCTCTTCCTTCTCTTTTACAATCTCTTCAGGTGAAGAAGGTGGGTGATTATCTGGGAGAACCTTACCAGAACTAAGTTTTATCTCTTGGATTTCCACAACATAATCAAGATATGATGTCTCCCCATTGTAAAAATGTTGTGCCAGCTTATTGTTTAGGTTCAGATTAGGTTGAGAAGACATTTGAGGTTTCTTAGGTGGATTTTGGTGAGGAGGTTATGGTAGAGGTTGAGGTGGAGTTAGTAAAGCAAGAGGTTGGGTGGTTTGAGGCCTCCACCCTTGTGAGGGGTTGCCTCATTGGGAAGGTTGGGGTGGATATGGCTAAAAACGAGGGTTGATAGGCTGAGGAGGATATGAAGGAAAATAAGACCAAGGAGGAGGTGTGGAACATTATGGATGAGTGAAAGGGTGCCAAGGCTGGAAAGGTGCATTTTGATTTGGATTTTAGTGAGGATAATGTGCACCTTGCATACCTTGTTGATCTGGTCAAGGACCTGGGGGTATTCTTTGGTTAATGAAGCACAACTCATCTAACCCACCTTCTACCCCTCCTTGGTATACAACCTTTAGTCCTGGAAGAGAGGTACATTTATCCATTTCATGGTGTCTCTTCACAGACTGAGAGAAATTCTATGACATTCAATGGACATTCATTCCTAGTATGTCTTTTAGTACATCTAGGAAAACAGATAGCTAGTGCCTTCTCTACCTCCTCTTGCATTACTTTAATTTGCATAGTATCCATCTACAAGGAAAAAGTATGTAAAATTTCACTCTCAAAATCTTCCAACATACTTCCTATATCCTTCTTGATGGCTGTTGTGGAGGGAGAGGAACTAACCAAGATTTGGCTAGACCTACCCTTCTTCCTAGCAGCCCTAAAGTGATTCTTGAATACATTTTTGACGTCATCATAAGGAAATTGGTAGATATCTCCTCCAGATATCATGTAGAGGTTTTCCATTGCCTCTTCCCTGATCTCTCAAAGAAGAACTAGCTTGAGTGACTTAGGATCAAGGGTATAGTTAGCCCTCCTATAATTGAGTTGAAACATTTCCTCATAGTCCTCCAAAGATTCATAAGGTTCAAGGGTCATCCTAAAGATTTACTCCTTTGTTTATTTGGACCTACATTAATCCAGATATTTTTCATTGAAGGCTTGTTGCATTTGGGCCCAGGTAGTGATGCTGCCCCCAAGTAGACTCATAAACCAGTGCAAGGATGCATCTTTGAGGGTAGAAGGAAAAAACTTCAGCTTCTGCTCATTAGAGGCTAGTCATAGGTCCTATAGACAATATCAAACTCAAACATGAAGGTGTCAAGGACCTTAGAGGTTAGGCCATGCAAACATGAAAGGGAAGCATGGCTCATATTATTCATTCTAGCCTCTCCATTGGTTTCTATAATGGAGAAAATATCATTGTTCATATTTTTAGTCATAGTTTGGGTAGGTGAGATAGGTTCTTCTTCTTCTATAGGTTCTTCAAAAATTTCATGTGGCTCTCCTAAAGAGTTTTCCAACTCCCTTGTAGTCAGAGAGGGAAGTTCACAGTCACCAAAGAATAATGACGGTTGATTGCATGAGGGGGTTGGTGTTTTTGGTAAGAATATCCCTTGGTTATCCCTACTCCTACGGGGCACGAAAGAACTAGTTTTTTTGAATTCTTCACTTTTTTTTTCCAAAGCAGTAAGACTAATGCAAAATATAAAAAACAAGCAACTATTAAGTAGAAACAACACCTTTTGAGACACTTCCTTGACAATGGCGCCAAAAAGTGATGACCCCTGGTATTGCACTAATGATGTTGCAACTCCCAAGGGCTTCCCAACTTAAATTATCAACCCGAGGTTCGTAAAAACTTAGAGGTGATAGTGCTATATGCACAATAGGTTAGTTCTACTCATGTCACCCTCATTCATGAAATAATATTAAGGTGTTCAGAGACCACTCCTCTAACTAATTATAGTGAAAAATTATTATGGAAGCATAAATGAACATGATTCTAAATACAAAGACGAAAATTCCATTCATTAAATGTAACTTCCAAATCAAATTGCATGAAAGGAAAAGGGATAATCTACCTGCATAAGTAAATCATGCTACTCTACTTACACGCTTAATAAAATCAATAATGTATATGCATGCATAATTTGTCTACTCATACCTGCTTGAAAATGAGAAATCCAACCTTTAACATACTCATGAAGAAAAATACTAATTCTAACTCTATTTTGCTATATGATGGTTGCAATTGTGAGGAAAGAATGAGGTTGGAGTGGTCCTAGAGTATTCCCTAATCATCAAATCACAGTGCAGGGACCATTACTCAACTTGATTATGCCAGAGTCAAAGTATGGAGAAAATTTGTTTGGAGAAATCAATGCTACATGTTTTCTACAAGAGGTGCTACATGAGGTCCTGTATTGCTACATGAGGCCCTGTTTTTCTATAGGAGGGGGATTCGAGAGATTTTTGAGGACAAAAATGATGTCTTGAAGGTAGAGGAAGGTGGATGAAGATAAAAGGAGGTGAATGGAGTGTGTGGGAGCCCCTTAGACAAACCTAGTACCCCTTATAAGTCTAGCTTGCACCAAAGTTGATGCCCACTGTGTCCTTCATTTCCTTAATAGAGTGAATTCGAAGACTAAGTTTGGAAGCAAGGTGAGGTGCCTAGAGGGATATGGAGAGGTCTAGGTGGATGTGAAAAGATGTGCCCACCCCTGCAGATCAACATAGTTCCTGCAGCTAGCCAACTATGTGCACCCGATGATCATTATTGCAGTAAAGTAAATAATCATGGAAAATATGAATTGAATTTTATTGAAGGCTATTCTAAGCTAAAACATAACTTCAATTATCAAACCAATTGTTATAGCATCATTTAACACTCCTGTAGACTTTATGCTCTTATGAAGCCTTGGGAGGCATTTTCCCATGCACACTTGATCTTATATTAAAAAACAATATTTCAAATTCCATACGCGACTCTGCCCACACTAAATCGTGTGCATATGCGGGTCCTATAACTCTATACCTGCATATACCTTTTAAAATATAAAAAAATTAAATAAAATGCTATTTTTCGGGCAGGGATCACGAGTTTTACTGAGAGCCCACCTACAGGAGCCTGTAGCACAACTAAATTAACTAATTTTAGATGGTATATATACACCCCTTAGGTAGGGTTAAAAGACCTAAGAGAAGGACTATTAACATTATACCCATTTTTCTCTCGGATCAAGTCTGATTTTCTCGTGCCTCCTACACTCCCAGTCTCTATGGAAACCATGGTTTCCTTTGTAGAGATGTTCATATTATTTATAGCATCTCCTTGCACTTGTTAGAGAGGTTTTCTTCGTGGCTCGGGATGGATGGATCCAGAGGAAGGCTTCGTTGGTGCTTTGGATTGGATCAAGTTGTACATTTCCTGTACCTATTGGTGTTAATCAATAAAGAAGCTCATGTCTTGTTCCTGATATGTTATTGTATCATGAATAGTAATTTATATGCTTATATATGATGATCTAACATATCTTTTATGTATGTACATTGAATTATCTATCATGTATATGCTTATGTGAATTGACTTGTAGGCCTGCTCATTTTAGAGGAAGCAAAGGGTTTGGACCCTACGGGAACATCATCAAATGTAGGATCTCCAGGTATATTTTCAAACCAAATTTAGTAATTCATATGTCTGACATGCTTGCTTGGATGCTCTTTGTAAATTATCTTGTTCTGCTCTGTTGAGGTTGTCAACCCTTACCTTAGGGAACTTTTCCTGCCAATAGAATTGGTGATTCCACTGGGGAATACCATCAAGTATTTCCTAGAAGGGAATTTATTCTTTGATTTGGGCTTTGGTTTGATGTTTTTTTACTTTTCAAGTCTTCTTGACTCTTAAGAAATGTGGCCATTCAACCTGATCTCTTGGATCAGGGTTGCATTTTTATTTTTTCCTAGTTTTCCATTTATACATGATCTTTATTATAGACATTAGAATATATACATGTTTTATTCCAAAGAAACCTACATATATGTGAGTTTCTTCAAACATAGTCGCATACATACATGATTATGTAGCTAGAAAATTGTGTACATACTTGAAAAATTGATTTTTTTCATTTTTGGCCTTTTCTAGGGGTTTGAGCAAATTTGGTTGTCTTTCTGGTTTGAATGAAGGGTGGAAGTATATTTTTATCAATTATTGTTGGTTTATTCTATCTCTTTTGTGAAAATCCTATGTCAAGCTAGGGTTTGTAGTTTTTGAAGCTTTTTATATCTAAAGTCGGGTTTCAGACCTTCTTTAAGAAGTGTCTAGCTATTCTGTGCTTTTGGGACAGTCGATTGTTATTCAAATTGTTTATAACCAAATCTTTTTGATTGCTTATTTGACATCCTTGAAGTTGTCTTATTTTTTTCTTTTCTTTGTTTGTTTGAGAAAGGTGTTTACAATTCTTGGGTAAATGAGAGATTTCATTCCTCTAGAATCTTTCTGATTTCCAAAATTCTTTGTGTCTTCTTGACCAAATCATTTAAGGTGTTGTAGTCGCTTATTCACATTAGTCTTTTAATCTTTATGATCATTGATTACTAGTGGGATTTGAGTATGTTTCTTGTTGTTGGTCTTGAATTTGATGCTTGCTTTCACTTTTTGAAACTTTCAGTATTTAGAGCTTTTAAAGAAAAAGAAAAACATTTTCTTTGGGTTTCTTTTCTTTGGTTTTTTTATTTTTATTTTTTTATTTTTTAGAAAAGGTGTGAATTCATGTTTTAAGGCTAAGAGTCTTTTTGCTTTGAGGAGTGTTTTCTTCTTTCAAATTTGCTTCTTTTTGTATGCTAAATTGGAATTTTCTTTTAAGTTTACCTTTGTTTGTTTTTGAGCTTTACCTAAATCTTGCACTTGCATTCTAGTGTGCATTAGGGTAAGTTTCATTTTAGACATCATTTAGTCTTTTTCATTAGGTGTTGAATGCGTGAGTGATTAAAAAGAAAAAGAAAAAGAGTTTTTCTTTCTTAGATTTCTTGTAAAACATGTGTAGAAATCACTTTCATTGAAGAGAAAGAAGTGTTGCATTTGCATGTAGCCTATATTCTATATTGATTTATTTTGTGTCATAATATCATCAATTGCACTTTCGATTTCTATGTCCTAAATAACAACCAATTAAATAAGTGCTTAAAATTAAAATGAACTATACTTTTTTTTTCATAGCAAGATCAACTAGTATGGAATTTAGGGCCTTGGAATAGGTATGTGGAGAGTAAACCCTCCAAGACCTCTTGAATTGAAACTATAGAAGTTTACTAAAGAGTGGAAATCTGTAGAAATTTTGAATAATATGACACTTATTCACAGAGATTATCCTGATTATACACTATTTGTGGAATCATGCATAATACATAACCTCCTTTACGTTGATCATCAATTTTGCGGAATTAAGAAACATTCGCATGCGCACATTGAAGCATCAATCGCACATATCAACACAACATATCACGGGGAAAGCATACAGCTGAAATCCCCCAACTATCTGTATATTATATTGATTGAGAACATGTAACAATACATAGTACAATACTCCTCGCAAGTACTCAGTACTATCTCCACATGTTACACACAAACT
>APFE031437157.1:0-38296 GCA_000404065.3 Pinus taeda | reverse complement strand
ATAATGTAATGGGCCCATGGTATTAGTGGATGGTATGAGGGAACCATGGTAATGATACATGGTATTGCATGTATGAGGTCTATATAGAGGCTAGAGACTCCACATGGAGAATGTCAAGGAATATTGTATGAACGGGCATATGGCTTGTGGAGTGTTCTCCTTCCTTAAGGAGTGAATGTATGGTGTTACCCTACCAGTAAGATCGAGGGTTCACCAATTAGCCACAAGGATAGCAACCCCCGTATGATGGATAGTGAGGAGCGATGATCCACCTACTACACATCAACACAGAAGATCTGCCACGGTCAACTTCCATCCAAGCGAGCGAGGCACCAGCAAGATCGAGGGTTCACCTTTCTCTTGGATGGCTAGATGCGCGTGCATGGTATCAATGGACTACTCTTTTGAGTAGATATTATTATTTATGTTCTTCCCATGTTTCGAGGACGAAACATGCTAAGGGGGGTGGAATGTTATATACCTAGGGGGGTAATATGGGGTACAAAAGGAGGTACCCAAGGTAATAATGTAATAATGGGATGGGCCATAGTAATAAATAAGGTGGTTAACCCATATCATGTAAAGAACCACAAGTAGTTAGTAATAATGTAATGGGCCAATGGTATTAGTGGATGGTATGAGGGAACCATGGTAATGATCCATGTTATTGCATGTATGAGGCCTATATAGAGGCTAGAGACTCCACATGGAGAATGTCAAGGAATTGTTAAGGAATATTGTATGAACATGCATATGGCGTGTGGAGTGTTCTCCTTCCTTAAGGAGTGAATTTATGGTGTTACCCTACCTTAAGGGTTTGATAATAAAGAAGCATTTCTATCTATTCAGATCTTGTTATTCTTGGGTTTATTTATATTTTCACATATTTCTGGGTTAGATATATAACAAGTGGTATCAGAGCTATAACAAGTGGTATTAGATCTATAACAATTTACGAGAACAAATCCCTTTATACCATAAAAATTGATTCAATTCTAAATAATTAGATGTAATATGTACCTTTTGTAATAGTGGTACACCATGTAGATCAAAATATTTCTCCATCTATAGTATCCAATTTACCGTATCCTTGCCATCAAACTTCCTCATCTCGCTTATTCTTGATTTTAGGAGCTCAATCTTAAAATGACTGTAACTTTGTACTTTCAGATCTTTAAGAAAGATTTATTCCCAATCTCCCGCGATGACCCAATTATAGACTAGTTTAGTAGAGTGAAATTGTACGACGTTCCACCTGTCACTTTTTCAACCTTGGGTTCTAAAAATTATATCCAAACAAAACACAATACGTCCTCTTTCTATAACTTCTTACAAAATTTCAATCTAATGTTAAGAGAGAAAGTTATGACGATTTTCCCAAGGTCACCTGTTTAGGATGTAATTCGGGAGTCTGCAAATACCCTAAATTCCTTAGATCATATATCCAACAATATAGCTAGACAAGATCTAGAATTTGGACCCAAGGTTTAGACCAATTTATTATAAAATGTGTTTTTGTTTTAGGCTCTGAAGCTTTGTAGTGAAACAGTTATGGCAAAAATTCCACGATGACCTATTTTAGATGAAATTTTGGAGCTTGCAAAAACTCCAACTTCCTCAAATCATATATTCTAAAATATAGCACAACAAGATCTTAAATTCGGACCCAAGGTTCAAAGGTATTTCTTCTCAAATGGGGTTTGTTTTTAGCTTCTGAAACATCACAGAAAAATAGTTATAGCGACAAATCCACAGTGACCTATTTGGAGCAGCGAAACCCTAGAATCCAAAGATCTAATACCAAATGTTATGAAAGTAGCTCACAAAAAAATAGAAAATATAGATCAATGCCTTAGAATTTAGCCTCTTCGAGGGGGCAACCTCCTTTACATTACACAAATGAACAACGCTTGGATGATACAAATGACAAGACCTCCTTTCTATATATAGGAGTCTAAGGGGTCATAATATAATCAGAGCTGACATAACAATAATAATGTAAGGGCACAACAATAACAATAGTGGGCTTCGATGGGGCACAATAAAAACAATGTGGGGACTACATGGGCACAACAATATAATAAGGGGGTTGTACTAATAACAATAAGGGCTTACACTAGTAGTATAGGCACCTAGCAAGTGGGTAGGAAAGCTATTCCTTGACTGCAATAACACGTAGATGTAAGCAAGATATCTTTGTTAGAAGGGTGTGACATTGCAACAAGTCAAGAGAGATGCATGGGGAGGTTCTAACACACGAAAGGGGAAAAGAAGTGTGTCCCTTAGAAGCTTGTAATAGTATGTAGCTTGAAAGGAACACACGAGCTGAATGACATCACAAACTGGAAAGTAGAATAGTCGACAATCCAAAGTGATGAGTTAAACCAACAAAACGCTTCAATAAGATTCATAGAATCACATACGAAATAGTCCATACATCAATGCGTAATTAAAACTGCATACATTGCTAAAGTAACCATAATAGTAAAACTACAATAACAACATATGCATGAAACATATTGGCTCTGTTATATTATATAAAGTGAAATTTCCATCCATACATACAACCATGACAACCACTAGCCGCAATAATGGAACATTGCAATCAACACCATCTGCTCCTCCAAAGTGACCTACTTGCTCTGCATAGTGGAGAATCCAAGGCTTGTCACAGTACTCCCAAGCCCTGTCTAAGCAATGCCTAGCAAAAAATTGCCTCCCAAAAGCCTACTCTATGAGTTATGAGGTTATATTTATAACAAAGGGTGGGGTGACCCTTGACATTTCCCTTTCTAACTCTTGGACCATCCTCACGACTCTTCAACTTCATTACATAACTCTTACATATGACTGCTTGTATTCCACTAATGACACTTGGAATTTAACATTACATCATGTTTCCAAAAATGATACATTTTCCACCTATACTCATGTGGGAAAAAATTGGCTTGAGTCAACTAGACAAGAAAACACCAAGACTTAGACGGCTATGGAAAGACTAGCTCATCAACCTCCTCTCCATGATTCTTGGTGACGAACTGATGCCATGCTTGGTAGTGTGCAATGGTGTCCACATACTCTTTGATGATGTCCTTCTAGAAACAACTCTTGCCTCCATTGCTTCTGGGTATACTGATTTGGAACCTCGGTCCAACTCATCTTGTAACATGCACAACTTAGCCCTGAGAAAGGCTGGACCAGTGATGTACATCTACATGTTATCTACGTTGACATGCAAATCTGTTCTTGTGGACATGCATATCCACTAATCAAAGTATGCATTGAGCTCTAGTTTGAATTGGTTCTTCTCTTTGGCTTCGGTGAGTGTACCAATCAATAGGTGTCATACTTCTTACCACGACATCTAAACTCTTGTAGAACTATGGATACGAAGCCTCAATAATAGCGATGAGCGACAAGAGTTCCTCATAGTTTCATATTGGACTCTAGATACATGCTTTATCTAACTCTATCGATAACTTCATCATGTTATGCAAGTGAAGTTGGGCTCCCTTGTACCTCATTGTCCATGACTGTACATGATCAACTGCATCATGTATATATGTGAACGTTCACACTATGTTGGTGCAGCACTGCTGATGACCATGTAGATGGATAACTGGCTTGTGCACAATGACGAACCTATCATAAGTCTCCGCGTGATGGTATCAAGAGCCAATACTTTAGAAAGTATGGCCATCTTCATCTCTGCTCTTGCGGATCCAATTGATTGTTCCTCTCTCTTCTTGGCTTCTTGCAACTCCTTAGCCATGCACTCATTTTCTGCTATCAAGAACTTAATACTCAAGCTCGTGGCTTAAAAATAAGCCTTTGTAGCATCAACCAAGGAATGGATGTCTTCATACATCTAACACAACCACCCGTTCTTCAAAGTGCACAGGTGATGCATGCTCATCCGGAGTGTGTGCTCTACGTGCTTGTACAACTTTGTTTTGTGACTCATCAGAGGATATGTTGTACACCTTTGTTCCCAGATGGTCCTCAAGGAGAATGATATCCCCTTGTTAACTCGAGACTTGCTCTACTATTGGAGCTAGTGAAGCCTATGGAGTGACCTTAGTTGCGTTTGGCATGGGGTCAATATCCTAATCTTGTTATGGCTGCTCCATCTCCATGTCCATCTGTTCTACTATCTATTACTCGTACATAGCAAGTTCCGATTCCTGGGGCTTCTCACCTTGTTCCTTATCTTCTGCTGGTTCAGAGTCTTCAACCTGTATCAGTGCAATTTTCAATGTCTATTTTCCTTTCACTTCCTCCTATTCCTATTCTTGTTCATGCTCATGTTGTGCTTCCTTCTCTCTTCTATGTACCTCTTGTTCTTTTTTTGAGCTTCTTCTGGACTTCTTGCAACATTCTCTCTACATCTTCAATTCTTTGCTTCTATCTCTTTCTTTGTGCTATCCTCCTATCGCGTTGTCACCTCTTTGCATCTATCTCCAAATATACCTATCCCACAAGTTGGTCTTCCTTAAACTTGAAGGTTTTCTCCATCTCTGTGATTTCAGAAATATTCCTCTTGCCTTTGTCTTGCACATGCTTGCTACTTACTGCTACTCTTGTTGTTTCTCCCTGCAGTGCTTCTGCATTGAGTGTTGCTAGCTACTCCATGACAATGCTAACCAATTCATTGAGCCTAGAGGAGTTATAACAATATCTCCATGGGTCGTCCTCTGGCCAAAGACACTTCCCGTGGATCTAAGGATAGTACACTCTCGCGTAAGGGTCCCTGCATAAACCATGTGGGTCGTATGGTTGAAGCTCATAGTTCTGAACTTAAAATTATTGAATTCTACCACATTGACATCTGCTTCTTTCAAAATCCTAATCGTGTACAACCCAATTCGCACAGGAAGCATGGGCCATGGTCCCTTCTTCTTCATGTGCAATCTAACTGATAACTATGTCGAGATGTGGTATATTGCAACCTCGTGCATGACCAACATTCCTGTGGTGAACCTTGAAAACACATGCAAAGCCTTCTTCGTGCTATACATCCTAATGACGGTTCCCTCGAGTGAGGTGTACCAATATGCAATGTTCAACAATGCCTCCATTGCTACCTGGGACTTGCAGGGCATACCTTGTTCAAAGATCATCGTTTGCAGAGGGGCGATGAAATAGTCAGATATTCTAGCCATGAATCCTTGGTAGCTGCAATCTGAGAGAAACTTGAAATATACATTCACAACACTCTCTAAAGATGTCCATATCTAACCTATGAAAGGAAACTATTAACGGGCAAATATTACATCAAGCAAGAAGGAAAACATGAAGAATTTTTTTTGTTGATCCTTGGGAAGACTCCGAGCATTGGAGAGATGCATTTTCAACTGGAGAGCCAACATGTCAGATCAATTGAATGGTTTTCCTTCACTTGAGAGCAAATCCAACATAGCAACCCAACTCTGCAGGAAGATATCTATAATCCCTTGACCATACAAGCAACATGTGCAGATGACCAAGAACTTATATGCCTTCCTGAGTGTCTTCATCCTATATAGCTGGTTGGGTGTTGTCCTAAACTTTGTTGGTTCCTTTACCCAACGGTTCAAGATGTATCTTGTGTTCGTGCTGCTATTGGGAGTGTAGAACGGTGCATCCATCCTGCTCACTAACAACATAAAATGATATATCTCTTGGTAATCCTCCGTCCTAAAGGAATCAAGTCTTGCTCCACTAACACTTCTCAGTATCATTGGCTTAGGATCAATGTGTGAGGCAAACTAGTAGATCACCTCTGCGCAAGAGAACATGGGAAACCTACATGCAACCTTGTACAATCCTAACTTGTGGATATTCACATAAGCCTGTCGGTCCTTCAGATTCTCCTCGGATATTCCTAAGAGAATAGTATTTATGTATTACCATGTGATCTTGATGTCTTTATCGATGAACATCTGTGTGTTTGTGTACACGGGCAAGGTAATAGACCCCATTTCAACCACATCCCCGATATTTCTTTCAACAGTGTCTTTTGATCTAGCTCTCTTGGAGGCCATGACACCTATATTGCTGAGAATATGCTCAAAAACCTATGGTACCTAGAATAAAGAAGACACTCGTGGCAAGACAATGTCAACTAAAAACATCAAATAACTTTGAGACGCATTCAGGCAACAAACTGGTGACGGCTTGGCAAGATTTCACAACATTGACCTCGAGAAACTAGGTGACTGTTAGCTGGAACTACACATTGCACAATTCTAGCTTCTAGTGAGGCTAACTGTTGGCTAGATCTACATAATGCATAGTCCAGTGAGGCTGACTGCTGACTAAAACTGCATAATGCGCAAAATACTCAAGCTGGGTTGCTGGTTAGAACTGCGCATTGCCCAGTTTGAATGGGTAGGACTAGGCATTACCTCCTAGGATTATGCATAGCACAACTAGGCGACACTGTGGGTAGTTTTTGCATAATTCCTAGGGGCAAGGCAGAGCCCTGACTTCCAGGAATGCGCAAAGCATGTTGGGGGAGACAAGATCCAAACCAAGCCAACCCAGATCTGCCCAATGGCAACCTAAAAACATGAAGGAGTGAATGTGTGTGATAAATTAGTGCATATCTTAGTGAAATAAGCAAGCACCTGATTCAAGAAAGTGCAGAAATCAATCAATAGACAAAACCAAGAAGCTCATGAAACAAGTTGTCGAAACGATGACTCTGAGTAAAGAAATAGTATTATGCGTGTGACACTAAGGAAAGGTAATGAAAAACTTGGAACAACACTTTTACAAGCTAAAATACATTGAAGCACCAACGATCATTCAATAAACCAAGGAAATAACACTCATATAAGCCGAAAACTAAAAGGCAACAGAAAAAGCGGCAAAAGGCATGAAAATAAAAACTTACCTAGAAAAGTTGTGTTGACTTTACCGAAGGTTCGTAGTGTTAGCCTCCTGCTGCAGCAGGTTACTCATATTTCATGATTGACATTTTTACAGGCCAAATATGTCATACTTTGCATGTTGCAATGCTCCATATTTACTAACAAACACCAAAGAAGGAGGCCATGAAAGTGTGCTAGTCTAAGTTCAACTGCTGCATCCCAATTTTGAAGATTTATTCCATTTTTGTAAAATTTTTAGCTAAAGGGAGGTCCAAACAGCTTAATCTTGGTCTCCCTAGGTTTCAATTTCCTGTTTTAGAATATAGAGAATGAATAATCTGTCCAAACAGCTTAACCTTGGCAGATTCTTAGATAGGTAGAGAAGCAAGGGTGATCAAAAGCCTAATCTGAGCCCCTGGAAGAAATAAGTGTAGATATAGATAGGAGGACAGTGCAAAAGAAAAAGTTGAAAATCTGGGTCTACAAGTCTAAGTGCACCCAAACCAAAAGAAGAAAAAATGCTAGGTAAGTAGGCTGGGTAGGTAGTTTGGTGGTTGCAGAATCAATGATTGTGATCAGTTTTGCGTTTTCAAGTGTTATATCTATTCAAATCAGGATTGCAAGGCAAGAATCCGTATGGAGGAGCTCAAGCGAGGCATAACTAACTTCCCCTTCTTCCTCTTCCCTAAATCATTTACTAACTTCCCCTAAAGAGGTCAAGATCTGCTTGATATCTCTTAGTTTCATCATTTTCCATATCATTTGCCTTGATAAAGATCTGCTTTACTCAAGGAGGGTCCATACTTTCTCTATAAAGGTCTATCTCCCCTTTAAAGCCTAATTTATCTGAGACTTTAACGCTTTCTTGTCATTTTCATATTAACTCCTGACATTATTATGTAAATCCCTATCTATTTCCCTTCCCCCTACTAAAACTATGATTAATAATTCCCCTATGTAAATATCCCCTCCCTCTAGTTGAAACATAACCATAAATATGCCCTTGGGAATTACTAAGTTCACCTGGATCTTAGTAAGAACCCTCGTCTCTACATAATTTCCCCTCTGAGGTGTTTGGACTCCTTCCAAAACACAAAAAACCCCTTCCAAATGCATTAACCAACCCTCACGCATTACATTTTTGGGATTTATTAATGTTTGATTAATAAATAACCAAAGCGCCAAAACATATTAATCGTTAACCTAAAGTCCAAACCCACTCGCGACCGCAAATAATTTGTGGTTTAACGCGCGTGCTGTTTCACTAAACCTCGACCATCTTCCTGTCCCGTCCACTGTCGGATCAGCCCTCCCAGATCCGACGGCCCTCATGCATATCGGGTGCCCTTTTGTGATGGTTAGTTAGCACCCGATGCCCGATGGTTTCACCGTCGTACACTGGGACAGTTGGCGACATCCCATTGCATCGGGCCGCCCCTGAAAAATACCACCTCTGTACCAAAGGCGGTCCGACGCAAACCAAAAACCGCTCTCCCCTTGTGTTACGTGGGTGCCATGTCATCCTTCCGCATCACCTTGCACATCGCCTCCCCCTCACCCCTTCCAGCCTACGTCGGCCTCCTGCCACCGTGTCCCTGCCACATCATCACCCTACCGTACTGCCATGTCACCCTGTTGAAATCATCATGATGACGTCATCACCGTACCAGAGGGTCCCACTACTGACGTCATGCTGACGTCATCCACCGTACCGCTGACGTCAGTAGCTGAAAAAATGAGCAAGTGCAAAATCTAAGCTTCGGAAGCCCAGAATGAGAAACAGGGGTAGTTTTAGATGCGCGATTAGTGCTTAGCGCTAATCGCGCATCGCTACGGGAAATGGGACAAAATGGGGAATCTTTAGGGAATCTTTTTATTCCTCAGCCATATTTGTGCCAAAAAGGGCAGAAAAGGCCCGATTTTGCAATTTTAGCATATTAAAAGACGGAGAGAGACCTGGTTCAGACATTGAAGACTATCAGAGCAGATGTGAAGCCAAAAACCATGTCAAAGAGTATCAGTGTTGTGGCGAAGTGTATTAGTGAATATCTTCTCAGGGCTCGAGGTGAATGAAACATTAAAAGAAAACCTTGAAAGTCAAGGAGCAGTTAAGGAACCATTCAAAGCTCACCAGCATAAATGACTGCACATTAAAACTCACATAAGATCAGTGGACCAGAACTCAAAGCACAGTTATTAGAGAACCACTGCACCAGGTCACCAGAGACACCATATTAATTCATTTTGATCCAGCTGCCTCTGACGCAGCCTAAAGGATATTTTCTTGCATTTAATTCTAGCACAAGTTTAGGTTTAAAAGCTTTCCCACATACCTGTTTAGGTCAGTCGTAATAAATACTTTTAGATATTTTTCCTATATATACCACCCTGGAAAATGTAATGAGGGTTGGTCTTTGCTGGTTTGATGTTCTGCTCGAGCAGAGACTCGCACTGTATATGTGATAATTTCTATAATCAAAGATTGCTTAAGAGCTCGGAGAATGAACTGTGTACTGTGTTTAATTAGCTGAAGAGTGACTATGGAATTCCTGTGCTTCTACATGGTTCAATAAGTGTTCCTTAACTCTGTTTAGTTTTTCATGTTTGTTTTATCATCTATGTTCCACCATCTAAAATTACAGAAAGGAAGAATAGTTTAGGATTTGCTTGGCAGCACCCTATGCTCAATTTATGTGATTTCTACATGTTTTCATCAGGAATAGTTATGAATATGCATACTTAAATGATCATGTTTACACTATTTCTTTCACATATGAATGTTAGTTAGGAATTCTTAACTGCTCCTAGATAACCATTCATTCACTTCCCTTCTCTGTTAGCTGATGAAAGATTCTTAATTGCCTTTCATCTCTGACTTTCATCCCATCTTTTCAACAATTGGCATTGTTTCATGTGTAGCTATCCTGCTCTATAATCCTCTTGTGACCAAGAAAAACGCAACAGCAAGCCTTAATCCATGACTCCATGCCCAATGGTTTGAAACTTATCACACTATCCCTTGCCTCTCTGCTTGAATGCAACTTCCTTCCATTCAAACTCCATCCAAACTTAAACAAAGCCCACTTAACCCAATAGCTAGCCTAAAATCATCATCAACAAAGCTAAATCATTAAGAGAGAGCCCTCTCTGATTGCAGGTGGGCTAGAACCTGCAGTCCAAAGATTGGTTTGTAGTTACCTCGGCTGTATCCCTTTAGGAGCTTAGGGACAATCTGAGTGATAACACGTAGATGCCTCAAGAATGCCATAGCTATAAGATCAAATGTGAATATTGAGTTGTGAGGTGTCATTTAAATAGATTTGGTGAAATCAGGGTTTGCAAAAAGTGACACTTGATTAGGAGTTTCTAAAAATGACTTTGTATGTAACTCTTGTTTCCAAAAATAGATCCCTAAAATCTAGGGATGATTTTTCAATTTTTTCTTTTGTCTTTTTCAGGAAAATTTGATCGACATGCAAAGAAGGATTGCGCAATTCTAGAGGGAATTGGGCAACCTGCCAGCACATGCTACGAACAACTAGTGAGGGAAAAATTTTGTGTTGTTTCTAGACTAAGTGGCACTAGATGGTTGGCCATCTCTTCACAATTTTCCATAGAAGTGATGCTGGGCTACTCTACGCATTTCCGAAGGGAAATGGAGCTGGCCAATTCTGCGCAATTTTGGAGAAAAGTACAGTTGGCCTGAGTTGCTCTGTGCATTTCTCAAGAGCAATGTAGCTGGGCCAGTTCTGCACATTTCTGGAGGGTAATGCATCTGGTCTATCCTTCTCTACGCAATGCTAGAGAGCAGTGCTAGCTGGCTGAAACTACACATTTCTGGAGAGTAGTGCTGACTGGCCTACTCTACGTAATTTCTAGAGCAAGGCTGGCTAGCCTGCTTTGCGCAATTTCTAGAGAAAGGATGGCTGACCTGCTATGAGTAATTTCTGAGTGCAAGGAAATTGTTGGGCTGCTCTGCACAATTCCTGAGGGGGAGACAAGATGTCCTCCAGTTTTGCACAATTTTTCCCGACGGTGAGTTGACCGGATGTGAACCAAGTCTTGGGTTTTCTTGTGGTTGACCAATCAGACACATTAGTTGAACACAAGTTTCTAAATGATAGATGAAATAAAATGAGCATAAGTACATGATCAAAGCAGGATAGTTGTGATGATTTCAAGGAGGGTGGCTCCAAAACAAGGCGAAGGAAAACTTTTGGAGGGTGGTTGTAGCTGCTACAATAGGTACAGAAAGTACTACATAAGAAATATACTTGTCATGATGCCATGAATACACAATGCACATACATATTACGCATGTACACAAAACAACATGCACAACGTGCACATAATACCACATGTATTCGTGATATCGATTAATGGATTGGGATCTTGCTACGCTCCTTCTTTTTGAACTTTCTTTAGGTGCCGTAAGGCCACTCGACCAAGGGGAGAGGAAGAAAACCCCACCGTGGTATGCGCTAATAAGACCACCCCAACCATAGTGGGCCACACTAGTGGAACATATATAGATAGGGTGATCATTGGTCTGATGCTTCGGGAAAATCAACTCCCAGGGTGTGAGGGGCGGTGTGTACAGGGCCCGGGTACATCTGAGCAGGAAGGGCCCTCTCTTTGAACCTTATAAGTAAATGGTTGAACTCACAGGATAGAAACTTAGTGTCGTTTGATGAGTAACTAAGAACGAGGGAGAGGGATACGGGAAGGATGAAGTAATGGAAGAGAAAGTAATTGCTAGTAGTAACGACTTGTCACGATCCATTAGGTTTATATATCATCCATGTTCTAGGTGTATTGGGATACATTATTTTCTACCAGTACCACCTGTACAACATGTACACAACACCATCTACACAATGTGTACACAACATCACATGTACATGACACCACCTACACAATGTGTACACAATGCCACATGTACATCGCACCACCTGTATAACGTGTACACTACACAACATGTACATAGCACTACATGAACTACATTTACATGACACCACATGTACACAACACCACATGCATGACATGTACACTACACCACCTCCACACAACACCACATGTACAACATGTACAAAACACCACATGCACACAACACCACTTGTACAATCAGGCACACAACACCATATGTACATAGCACCACATGTACAACATGCACACAATACCATATGTATATAGCACTGCATATATAACATGTACATAGCACCATATGTACACAACACCGCATATCCAACATGCATGCAACACCATATGCACACAACAACAAATATCCAACATGTGCATAGTATGATATGTACACAACACCGCATATCCAACATGTACATAATACCATCTATACCCAACACTGGATATGAAATATAAACACAATACCATATATACAACATGCACATAACATCAATAGTGTACATCCTAAGACCACATTGTACTTACCAAATGACCTTGCTTCTAGTGTCTTATCCATGCTTGTCCTAGCATGTTGCAAATCACACTTCTTTTATTCTACTAATGTATCCCTCAACATAGTATGTCCATAACATAGACATAGTATAATCACATAATATAAATTCATAACCACATGATATTGACCTCATAGATTTTTCAGGGCTACTCTTCCCACTTGATTCCTCAGAAGACTAGGAACCTCTTCATGACATTCACCTGCATAAGTAATCATTACTGGTCCTGATGACCCTATCAGATAATGACATACAAACATACATGTATACGTATAAACATTAGCATAAAATAATCATGATCTCTGACAAACCTGTGAAACAACGACATACATACATTCAAATATATATATAGACACCAGCATAATCATGATCACAACATAATTACCAGATATCATAATATCAGGGTTATGAGAACTTCCTTTATTTGTGCACGCCATGCACAACATCAAGAAAAATAGTTCCCAACATAGCCAAGGCATCTAATGCCTCAAATCGATTTACTTTACCTTTCTTATTACTTTTCTCATGATTATCCTGCCACTGTCCATTTACCCAAATGGACCCAACCAATCCAACTGATTATCATATTCTTGTCTTTAGTGTCTGTTATACATGCACCGAGCTTCATCCAGGTCTTACATTACCTATCAAGTTTCATTCAGCTCCTCCTGAGACCCATTAACTTTCCTCTATCCCAACCAATTCCCAAGACTCAAAACATAAAAGGAAATAAAAAGAAATAGACAAGAAGAAAACTGTGAAAAACCAATGGCAACATGACACCACAAGAAAAATGGTATGGCCATACACTAGACATAAAAAAAAAGTTCAAATCAAGCACAAACAAAACACAAAGAACCAAAATCACAAGACTCAATAAACACCATGGCTCCATCCCCATGGGTTCACAATGCTTCCAAGGGATAGATCAATCTCAACCTTCTTCATATTTCATGGCATTCTCCTTTTCCATGCAATCCCCTGCATCATACTTGTTGTGACAAGCAGGTTACATTGTAACTGAATAATAACATATATCATCTCTCAAGGGACTCCATTCCTTTAATGAATCCAACTATAACTAAAAACTAATTGTTATACTTGTCAAATACATGTTCAGGAATATAACATATATCCACATAATGTCAGACAAAATCTAGGTTAAGAAGACTTCCTGTATTCAAAGCATTCATTCATTTGGAATTGTGGTTTCCAAACATAGCCAAAGGAATTATCACCCAATTCCTTTCTTTTACCTTTACCTTGTTGCAACTAAGTCTTACTATGTACTGTCACATTACCCAATCGATAGTTATATAAACAAATCAACTATTACCTTGCCACACTAATACCAAACATGTTTCCCTACAACTATTTACACATGTCATCCACATGTTCCAAGGATCAAAACATCATGTCTATTAATTGAAATCAACCTTTTCCAAGACAAACAACCATGTCATAATAAAATAACAATCATCAGCCATAATACTACAAATAGCACCCGCTTACACTTAAGTACCTATCAAACGTTCTCAACACATATGTGTTAGTGCAACCATCTCAAAAAAGGATAATTCCTTCATGCAATATTATAGACACAGAGTTATATCATGCAACTAGACAAACATTAAAACAATATATATATGACATAATAAAACATTCAAGAACCAAGTAGATGACATAAGCAAGCTAATACCTTAATGTATCTCGGGGGAGGCTATCTTGTCTACACAATCAATTTAGATTAGCATGATATAACTTCACAACATATCAATTAAAACATAAATAAGGTAATGATGTCCATAATAGTAATTGGCTAACATGTTCACATCATAAACTCATAAACAATTTCCATTCATGCATAATAATCACATATTCATAATCAGTCTAGATTAGTATGACATAATGTCACAATATATTAACTCATACCTGATTGTCATAACCATAATCATCTGCATAGGCCAATCCAAATTAGCATGATACATATAACATCAAGATCTTAGTTGCAAATACTATAACCATCAAGCATATGAACACAATTCATATAACAACAAGTTAATATCCTTCATGATTATCGAATGGATGTGCATATGACCACATTGATCAACTAGCATTTATCATACATGTAATCACAACAACAATAAAATGACAAACATGTATATAACCTTAATGCATATAAAAATTAATTAACTAACATACTTTCATGCCAACCATAGAATACATGTATGACAATATACTCTTACCCCAAAGTCTAGTGTTGCAACCTCGCTCTAATAGTATGCACCTCCTGCTCTATTTTAGCCAACATATAACCATCATATCTCGTCAACAAAATCATGATGACATAACTACATACAATGACCTCGCAAATGCATATCTAACTTATTATGAATGAATAACCATAACCACAACAATTCATACAAAACAACCTATAGACATTGACATGCATTGCAAATTCATAACTAACATACACTCATGATGCTCATATTCAATCAACATCACCATCAACTTTCACATGGCGACACCACTGCAACTATGACCAACGCAAGGCATATGCAATAAGCACATAAACCATAAGCATAAGGAACACATATAAAATTGACATGAATGCATGCCCAATAGACATTTCCCATCTAGTCCAAGGGGTGAACCATGCTCTGATACCACTCTATAACACCCTCCTCGCACATTTACCAAAGTTAACTAGTCCACTGGGGTAAACATGTGATGAGAGGCTACTATGATTTGATTCAAATCCCCATGTATAGTTAAGGAAGTGGAACTAACAAAAAAACCAAATTTACCCTCTACACATGCTACAGAACCTTCGGGAGCTAACCAACCCTTCTAGGTGACCAACCCTTTAGGAAAATTTCATTTTTCACTAAAAAAACTCCCAGTCATAACCAAGAAAGGACATGCATATTCGATGCATGCAAGGAAACCATACATGCAACTTGATACATGCAAAGAAATCCAACTGTAGCCGCTAACCCCATTATCCTTTTATGCTTTCCTACTCTTCCTTTCCCTTCTTGCTCCAAATATCAAGTATACCACACTCCTCCAAGAGTTCTCCAAGAAAACTTGAAGTGTCCAAGAGTATGAGAGATAGAATAGAGGGAGTGCCTCCAAAACTGAATTGACAAAATCTAACACTGACAAAATCTACTAACTTATCCTCAGAAGCCTTTTTATCAATGAGGCTTCTAATTTCTTCATTTTTCATTATTTTCCTTCATTTTTCTCCTCACATGAGACCTACGACATTTTACCTTCCTTTTCTCCTAATTTCCTTTATTTTCATAAATAAAATGCCAATAAATTCCTTATCTCTTTCCAAAGCCTTTTCCATTTCCTTAGCCATAATAATGAAAATTAACACCCACTAGGATTTTTTTCCCACCATTTAGCTTGGAATACATGTCCCATGACCTTGGTCTTATATTTTTTACATGAATTTTTAACCGGGGCTGTTACACTTTCAAGGAGGCAAACATTGTCTGGTTTGATGGTGTATGTGTGTAGGAGATCAAATAGGTGAGTTTGGAGTGGGGTTTCCAATAACTCAAATTGGTGTAGAAAATACACCTACCTGCATGGATGCACAAGTATGCTCTTGTCATTCGCCTATATTAGTTAAATGTTTTTTTATTGCATTAGATCTAGGGAATATGCTTAGATTCGTCACACACATATGGAATATCTTGAGGTGAGATATGTGTAGCAAAAAATCCATATATTCTATGTAATTTTTGGGCTAATAGAACTAGTGACTCCTATAGGAACTTTCCCTAGTATGTGCATTCTCCTTATTTTGTATTGATCCTTGGTTTTTTACTATTGTTGAGTCTTTATCTTTTGATTTCGACCTTATCTAGGCTTGTTATAGGCTTCATTTTCGTGAGATTGTTTAGATCTAATTTGGTTTTCTTTCGAATCTTGATATTGGGGGTAAGTATCTCCATGTTAGTTGTTTACATAGTACTTGTTTAGTTGGTCACTCCCTAGGTGTTTCCCTTATAGTGACTAGGTACTATGACTGTGCTCTGTGTAGCAGCGATGACCTCTCATTGTTGATATTTTTAATAGGTTTTGATTCAAACTTTACTGCAAGTGCCTTAGACTATGATCTTCTGTCTTTATATGACTAAATCAGATTTATAACTAGTCAGTTTACCGTCTCCTTATTGAGATATTTGTGTTGATTGCAACTTTGCTTTGTGAGTTCAAGGTTGTATTTTTTGATTAATTACTTCTAGGAATGATTGATTTTCCTGTTTCTTGTATGACACTATGAATCTGATCCAAGTGGTTTGGTAAGTATTTATGACCTGATTTATTGCTTGAATTGTGAATAAATCCAATTTGTATGGTTTCTTAGGCCTTGTTTCCTTTATTTATGGTTTGGATTATTTTCCCTTGTAGGTCATTATAGGTTTGTGTTTTCTATTTTCCTGCATTGAATTACAAGTTGAAACTTTATTTGAGTGCAAACCTACTATTTTCTGAGTGATGTAAGCCATAGTTCATGTTGTTCTTTTTCAAAGCCTTAGTTTCGAGATTTTGAGTGTTTGTTGGTGCTCTTGCTTTGGAATTTTGAGAGTGTTTGTTCTTGTTTGTAAATTTTTTAGTGGATTAGTTATCTAAATTTGGAGAATATCAAAATATCACTGAGATGAATGTAAGGTTCTTGTTTGTCACTTGGAAAAAATAAATAAATATCTACCTTTCCTTAGCCAATTTTCATCGAATTGGAAACATAATTTCATTTTTCACTTAATTTACATTTTGGATTAGTAGAGTAGTTACACAACATATTAGTAGAACTCCATACACATGTGTAATAAATAGCATAAAAATAAAGGATTAATAAAATCAATAAGATGTTTTTTATTATAGCACACCAACACTACCTAGGCTTGTAAAGCCTTGAAGTAGGATTGGATAGGGCACTCTTTAAGTTTGCAAAATTGAAACTAGAATCACAAGTGAGTGTAAATATATTTTCACATCATATTATTGTTAGAAATATCCTCTCACATAGTATTAAAGCAGACAGTAGAATTAAGAACTTGTGGAGTGACATCACCACTCTCATGTTACTAGTTTTCGCTAAAATGCGTGTGTTAGAAGGGGATCTCTTTGGGATACTGACCTTAGGTTCTTATTCCATTGATAAAAGAGCACTCGAATAAGGGTTAACAAAACAAAATTACCCAATTCCATTACCATTTCCCTGACTGCTATCCACTTTTGATGCTCTGGCAAGAGAATGGTTGAATGGAGCCTTTGATACTCCCACCAGTTCCATGAGACTTGTCCCCATTGTGCTTGGCATAAATATTTTTTTGAGGCCCAAATTGGGCCCTCCTAACCCTATTTTGACTTATAGTCAACAAGGATCTCCTCATCCATACCTCCTATTACTTGATATAGCCTCTCTAGTCCCCGTCTCCTTCTAAAGCTCCTACCGAAGGGAAAAGCATCCACTACATTTTCTCTTCCCAAAAAAAAACAAATGCAATAATCCTTGCATGTAACCATAAACATTTTCTTGCCATATAATCTCTCAATTTTCCATTAAGTGCAATACTTGTCCTTGCAAAATGTCACACATCTTAAAAGGTATGCATGTATTCACGTAGCATAACTTAGTATAAAATGTGTAATTCTTAATATGCGTGTGTGTGTGTGTGAATGATATACACAGAGAGAACTAAGTTTTTCATATTAAAATTTTATTTTCTTTTTTATGAAAAATTATATATATTTTAAAATTTTCGAAGTTGGTGAAGTAATATTTCAATTTCATTTTGCAAACACATGTGTTCACGTAAGTTTTTTTTCAACTATTTAAACAAATTGGAAAACCAAGATTACCATTTTGAAGAGGACTCGTAAACGAAGATAGTGATATTTTTTCATATTTTTTCTGTTGTGTATACTTTTTGTTATTGATTTTTAATTCAACCTCTTTAAAAATGTCAAAAAAAAATTCAAGTATTATGTATAAAATAAATTAGATGAAAAATATCATATGAATTTGAAAATTTATAACTTGTGTGCCATTGGATAGAAGATTCCTTCATGAATCTAACATGATCAACTCTACCACCTAAGGATATTTTTTTCCCTTAAGTCTGGTAGGGTACAAAATGTTGTTGTAGAAAAATTTATGTGGTTAACCAGGGGCTCGATCGAGTTATGGAGATCGATCAAACCTTTATAAATTTTTTTTCAAATCCTCATGTGAATCCCATAATCCCATAATTTAGATTTTAGAATCAATAAATATTTTAAATTTAATCCATTAATAATTTAAGCCAGTTGATATGATATTAGTTTACTAAAATTGAGAATTCAACTAGATCTAGGTTATGAAAAACATTAGAATTTTTTTTATGTTATTACACCGAGAGATGCGATATACGGCTGAGTATGGGGGCAAGGTGTAAGTATGTATGTTCATGCTCAAACGTAATTTATCATAAAACTTGAATTTGAATGGATCGTAAATTTACCTTCCACAAAACTTTTTACCACATTGAAATTCCAAATTAAAATTGGAGTTTAAATACCACATTAAAATTCCAATTTTTATTATAATTTTTGCTATCATGTCATTTAAAAACCTTATTAAATCTAATATTGATATTAAAAAAATATTGTTACTATTTAATATGGAATTTTGAAATAGATATTAATATTGAAAATTTAATATTATTAATTTATTAATTTTTATTAATATAATATAAGTTTAATATACTATAAATTTGTTATATTAATATATATTAGGATGCATATTAGCTCCAAATATAATATATATGGCAGGGAATAACATAGACATAGATTGATAGAGGTGGACATATAGAGGGAGTGGAAAGGGAGAGATGGAGATAAAGAGAGGGTGAGAGAAGAGGAGGAGTGAAGAAAGAGAGAAGGAGAGCACAGAGAGTCAGAGAGAAGGGTAAGAGAGATATAGGGGGACACAAAAATAGAGAGAGGGAGAGGAGGAGAGAGTGGATGAAAATGATAGGGGGAGAGAGATGGAGTTGGAGGTAAAGATAGGGAGGGAAGAAGAAATACATATAGAGAGAGAGGTGGAGAGAAAGAGGGGGAGTGACAATGGAGATATGGAGAGAAGGGGGGAGAGAATGTGAGAGGGAGGGAGAGAATGACAGAGTTGGAGGATGAAGAGAGAGAGAGATGAGGGGGGAGAGACATAGGGAGGTGGGAGAGAGATGAAGGAAGAGAGAGAGAGGACTTGAGAGGGAGAGAGAGAGAGAAATGAAGTTAGAGGGGAGAGAGAGGGAGGTAATAAGAAATACATAGAGAGAGAAAGGTGGAGAGAGAGAGAGGGAGTGAAAAAGGAGATGGAGAAGGGGGGGAGAGAGAGACTGATAGGGTTAGAGAGAGGGAGGGAGATACAAATATATATGGAGAAACAATGTGTATTTATCTATAGATGGAAGGGGGAGATGAGAGTGATAGAGAGAGGGAGGGAAGGAGAGATAGATAAATATGAAGAGAGAGAGTGTGTGTGTGTGTTTCGGGGAGGGGGGGTAGTGTGAGATAAATAGAAAAATAAGGAGAGATGGAGGGTGGAGAGAAAGGGAAAAAAATTGTTTGCATTAGATGCATTGATTTCAATGTAAATGTTGACTTATAATCCTATTTGATTTCTTGCATTAAATGGATTGTTTTTAATGTATATGTTGATTTTTAATTCTATTTGATTGCTTGCATTAGATGGATTGATTTCATTGACTTAAATGTTAATTTCTAATCCTGTTTGATTTCTTGTATTAGATGCATTGATTTCAATGCACTAATTTCAATGGAAATGTTGATTCCTAATCCTATTTCATTGCTAGCACTAGATGCATTGATTTAAGTATAGATGTTGATTTATAATCTTATTTGATTGTTTGCATTAGATGCATTTATTTTAGTGTAGATGTTTATTTCTAATCCTATTTGATTGTTTGATATAGATGTATTGATTTTAATGTAGATATTAATTTGTCATCCTATTTTATTGTCTGCATTACATGCATTGATTTTAGTGAAGATGTTGATTTCTCATTTGATGTAACTAGATACATGGTGTAAATTAATTTCAAGGTAATTAGGTTAACATCTTGCATCGATTTCAATGTAAGATTTTATTTTTTTTATTGATGACATGCATTGAATTCTATGTTATAGTAATTCAATCATAAATAAAATACTTGAATTTTCATCTCAAATAAAATGTCCACTTAATTAAAATCTTTTCTTCTTCAAACTGTAAACTATTTGTAATTAACTACATTCTTATTATTCTCATTTTCCATGCTTCATATTGGATTATTAAAAGTGCAAAAAATAGAACACACATACACACACACCCATGCACACAAACATATCATGTTATGACTAAGCTCTTGTAGATAAGGTCAAACTAAATAAAACCAAATAAAAAATATTTGTAACTTTAACATCTCCACATATTTTAAAATTGAATCAAACTTATTTCAATCATATCTGAGTTTTTTAAAATCAAATACAAATTATTTCAATCATATTTGAGTTTTTAGAAATTGAATAAATCTTATTTCAATCATATTTGAGTTTTTAAAAATTGAATAAAACTTATTTCAATCCCAGGGAATTGATTTAAATACTTCTATAGCTAAGTAAATTTAGGAAAGTCGATAACATTATATAAAATTATAAAAAAGTTATCAAATATATTTTTTTGACGTATATTAAATTCCAATATGATTTCCTTATATCATGTTACCACTAAGCTCTTGTAGATAATGTCAAAAGACATAATATTGAATAAAACTTATTTGTTGTTTACATGACATCTTTTAAAATTGAATACAACCTATTTCAATCTTATTTGTGTTTTTTAGTTGAACCTTGAGATTAAGGAAATTTATTAAAATAATTTAAAAAATTGACCATATAATAATATATGGGTAAGTTAAAAAAAATCATATATAGATTTTTTATTATAAATGCATAACTTTAGAATTCAAATAATTTATTTTTAAAATTGAATTACATAATAACATATATAACATATATGTTGATTGCACTAAAAAACACATTCTCTAAGCATTGATTTACTGTTCCTAAATTTATACCCTATTCATTCCATGCTGCGCTGCATCCTATCTACATCCACTCTATCTTGATAAATACCATCTTGTGGATTGTGCTGCCTCATATCTGTCTCCATCCTCTTGATAAAAATCAGGCCGAGGTGCAACACGTTGCTTCATATCCACATCGATTCTCTGTTGGATCACATCGTATTGTGGATTACTGGAACGATAGTGTAAATCACCTATCAAATGATTTCTTGGTAGCGATTCTGGATTACATGCTGCGCTGCATCCTATCTACATCCACTCTATCTTGATAAATACCATCTTGTGGATTGTGCTGCCTCATATCTGTCTCCATCCTCTTGATAAAAATCAGGCCGAGGTGCAACACGTTGCTTCATATCCACATCGATTCTCTGTTGGATCACATCGTATTGTGGATTACTGGAACGATAGTGTAAATCACCTATCAAATGATTTCTTGGTAGCGATTCTGGATTACTGGAACGATACTGCAAATTACCATCATTTCTTGGTAGTGATTCTGGATTACTCGAACGATACTGCAAGTTACCATCATTTCTTGGTAGCGACTGTTCCCCCGGTGGTAATCGCCTCATATTGACTGTCCAATAGGATTCCAATGGTGGATCAACAATTAGGTCACCAGATAAAATACGAACAGGATTCCTTTCAACAGGCATTGTTGCTGGAACTAGTACTCGGTCATAAAAGGAGGGTGGGGGATCAAGAATACTAATGTCATGCCCTTCACGTGGCCGAGGAGCTCGAGAAAGTTGCCGTTCAACACTGTAATTTTGCATTTCTCTTTCAAACGCAGCTGGATCTGGATGACGAAGATTATCATGTGTCTGCAAAGACAGGGCATATCGCTTATATGGCACATGCCCATGAGCATCAAGGTCGCCTACATATTCACTTCGCAATCTTTCATCCCTATTTCTAATAACTTTTCCCCTTAATAATCTCTTGAAGCCTTCCTCTCTCTCATATTCATATTCAGCTCTCAATCTTTCTAATTCCCTATTTCTAATACCTTCTTCCCTTAACTTTCTCTCCTCTCTTTCAGCAACAAAATCTAAATCACTAACACGTCCGTTCAATTTATGTTGCCTGTCATGTCTCTCTTCTCTTGCAACATTCGAGTCGATGGAACGAAATAGGCGTGACAGATTTTTCACCTGCACATTAAAGACAAGCGGAAATACAAATATAATTAATCACCACGTCATGGATTCACGTTATAAATTCTATTCTTCATGTTAATTATGGGATGATACTCACCTGCTCTGCACTCAGTTCAAACTTGAATTTGTTTCCTCCATCGACATAATTATCTTTGATGGCCTTCTTGAATACTTCCTCAGACAATGGCACACAATCCCTATCAATACGAAAGCGAACCTGCACATAGGGAAAATACACTATACGTCACCTGCAGCTGCTGCAAGAATTCGGAATTTCAATTCATAATCTAGATAGTTGATCATTTTTACAGCTTTGTGGAAAACTGTAACTCAGAGGGAATTAATGCTGCAGCATAATATGAAACAAATGCGTCTCAACATGTGCACTTGATTCACAAATTAGGTCAAAGAGAGGAGGACAGAAAATTATTTACCTGAGCAGGAAACGACCTCTTAGATCCTCTGAAGGCATTTTGTTCTACCTCGTTGCCACCCCGTGATGCAGCTTTATAAATGCCATACATTAATCTTAAGTCGGAGTCAAACAAGAATAGCTTCATTCCGGGATGGACCTTTTTTACAAGCTCCATTTTTGCTGATGGCATGCCAAAACATGATATCGGAAACAATCCTGCTTAGTGGCTGAGTTGCACATAAATATCAACCCAGCAAATTTATTCTTCACGTGAGAAACTCCATTAGGGTCGCTTGCGTCTGCAACATCTACACGATCAACTTCACATCCTTCCTCATTTTTGAGGTCCTTTAAACTTTCGTTATTCCCTTGTGCCATAATGTCGCCTGCAATTTTGCGTAGGTGCATAAACAAATTGATGAGCATTGCATTAAAGTTCACATGTTAGACTCATTCCAGTTCTAGATTTGTCTTTAATTTGTGCCTTTAACATAAGCTCAAATTATGCGAAAAAAGAACAAGTGGAAGTTACCTCTGGGAATTGCAATGAAGCTTCTGAAACCTTCCCGATAATTGAATACAAAGCCGAATGATATAATAAGTGAACAGACAATCGAAGAAAAAGCTGAATGATATGGAAATTGATGAGGACAATCGAAGAAGAGTGGATGTGTATATAGTGATGAACAGTGAACAAAATAAAATATCGAGTGAAAGTTTGGAGGTGGTCGGCTCCTTAGCCGGCAGGTCGGAGTGGAAATGGCCTTAGTGATTTTAAGCTTTGGTGGGTATTTTTGCTTCTCGGCAAAATTTATGCGCTACACACTTAATTAATTAATTAATGTAGCATGTTGTATCTTAAATTTTTCTAATAATATACATTATATGCCACAAACTCATATATAATTAAATAATTAATTAAAAAACCATGTTGAATAAAATAAAAAACCATGTTGAATGTTGAATAATTTGTAATGTATTTTAGTATTTACATATTATTTGATATTTAGTAATTTTTTATCAAATATTTTGGTTTATTTCTGTTCTAAATTAATGAGGATTTTTTTGAGTGGTTGCTTTGATTTGTATAGTTTGCACAATATAAATGTTTTTCAAAGCTTTAGATTCAAAACACATTTTTTTTTTTAATTTAACCAAAAGTTGTTACATATACTCGATAAGTACTCACAAATACCAAGACTCTAATGAACAACTCTGAAAAACTATGAATCAACTAAGAGAAATTATGCTCCTTTTATATATAATAACTATGAATCAATATGGACTCACAAAGCATAACATTAATTCTTATAGTGAGGGATGATGTTATTACACTTCAACCCAAATAAAATATTCAAACTTTGTATAAAAGGGAGTCCACTAGGTTCAATGGCTGTGGCCCAATGTCATTGTTCCAAAGAAGGAAAGTCAAAGTTTGCCACTTTCTTTGTGAGAATTGAGACTTTCTTGTTAAGATTGTCCATCTTATCCATTAGTTTATCCATGTAGATTATCATTTCTTACTGAGTCTCTAGTCTATCTATAAGCACCCTACCCACGAGAGTTTTAATATGCCAATATAGATCAACAATTTGCGTGTGGGATGAAAAGTGATTTCAAGAAGAGTTTCCTACATCAATAATCTAGTCCTCAGTATCCCAATCAACTTGCCTCATAGGAATGCATGTTCTAGCTTGTTTAACTTGGTATTCAACATTGTAAATCACTCTCAAGACCGCTTTAATGATGATATCCATATATCTAGCCATGACAACATGAGCCACAGTTTGAGCAAAGGTCTAACTAGCAGAGGGGGGATGCATCAATGGGAGTAGTGGGGCCAGGACAACCTCTCATACCTCCATGTTGAGTAGGGGATATAACACATATATCCATGAAACGAGAGACATAAATAGGGAGAAAACTAAGGTGGAATGCATAGCAAGGGAGAAAAATAATGATGCGAGTGAAAAGGATGAGGGAAGAGACAGGGAAGAAATCAGGGTGTGCATGAGGAACATGAAGAATAGAGATAAAAGGCCAATGGACATAGGAGAGTTAGAGTAAATCGAGGATTAAGAAAGCTAGGTAGAGAGAAAATAGCGAGGTGAAGGGAAATATTTTTATGGAAAAACTCGAAGGAGAGACCATAAGAATATACCACCTAGAATTGATAACGATAATGTGAGTGAAGGGATAAAAAACTAGAAAAATACTAACCAGTGTGAGTAATATTCAAAATAGAGATAATGATGATGCAAAACCTAAAATTCCTTAGCCATGTTCACGACAAACCAAAAGTGACACAGTTTGTGTCGGTTAATTTCCATTTGATAACCACCACCAATCTTGCATTCATTAGAAGCTCCATCATAAAAATGACATTGGGCTTCCATCCCCTTAAACTAGTGCACTTCAAAAATGGCAACTCTAATTGTTCCCTTGAGATCCCAAAAAGAGTGATCATTTGAGATATTATAGGCAACAAGGAGAGCATCAATCAATGTGTTTATAACCTTCTCCCATGACCTTGTGTCATGATACTTATTCAATTACCCACCAGTTCACATAAATGTCATAGAGATGCTTCGACAAGCCAAATTCATGAAAATCTATCGTTCCCTATAATCCCATGCCACAAACACCATTACTTCAACAACCTTCGACGAACTAGCCAATTTCCCCATGAGGCTTAATCATAATTAATCATGTTGCATGAAGGTTTCCATTTGGTAAGTATTTCGCTACCCCTCCTTAGTTGCATGGAACTCATTTCAATCTTTGGAGGATGCCACCCAATTCGAGCACCCACAATGGGCAATAGGAAGGTGAAATTTATATCAATATAAATAATATTATTAAGAAATAGAATAGATCCATCTTAACTTCGGATATATCAAGCAATAAGAGGGATCAAATCCCATGAGATGCAAACTTAGTTTTAAGCAGGAGGGAAAATAATGGACATGTTGTCATTGGCATGCATAGTCAAAGCGTTGCACATTAATTTTGTTATAGTTTATCATGAAAAATTGCATGTAGATTTCAACTTAATTAAAAAAATGGAAAACTAACTCTAATTTTATCCACACCTAGTGGAACAAGGTGTGGATAAAATGACTCAGAAATGTTGGAGGTGCACACGTGTTAATATATTTTTTGAAAAGAGAATGAGAGGATTCTACTAGGGTTCAACTTCAATTTTCATGTCCCCTGCAAAATGGGCTTCACCCTCTCACCTTTTTTCTCAGGATTTTGTTGCCTTAAAGTGTCCCACAAAATCAATAGCATGATAAAGGAACTTCGTCCCTATTTTTCAAGTGTAGCAAAAGAACCCCAAGATTCCAAGTGATATCCGGATGTATATGAAAATTCAATGGAATATAGTGGAGTCCCAAATTTCTAGAAGGATGGTAAAGTGAATGCGTGGTATTTTCTTATTCCAAGATATCTTCTTCAAGGATATCTTCTTCAATATTATTTCAATGAAGGGTTTTTATCGTCCAGGTTGGAAACCAATAAAGGTATGGATAAAGTCCTATAATGAAATTCTTGGTTCATTGGATATAATGGCCTCTACCTGAAGGTCGTAAACTATTGGTCCTTGAACTATGACCATGAGAAAGAAACGGGGTCCATGTACAAAATATGGACTCCTAACAAGTTCCTTTCAAGTACGATTGATGCCACAAGTATGGGAAATTTGTAACAAACTACAAGAGAAAGTGTTCCAGGGAAAATCATCATAAATTTCTCTTCGAGCATCGGAATTGAAATTTTCAATTTTTTTTAAATTAAAGGGACTCTAGTTTCCTGGGTACAATTTTCTGGGCCGAAAGTTAAAACAATCACACGTGGTACTACGTACAATTTCAATCTACTAAATCGGTCCATAATCAAGCCATCACAGGGGATTCACCATAAATTTACCTTAAAGAATCTAATCTTAGCATCAATGGTTGGGTTGGAGGGAAGATACAAAGAGTTACCTCATGATGAAATTTCAGATATTGGGATATTGAGATCATTAAGATATCAAAATTTCAAGGTCATCTTGATAAACAAACTCAAAATCAAGCTCTTAAAAGGTGTGCATTTTTAAATTTGCATAAATGTTGTTTAAAAAATCTATCTGAAGTTATTCAAAGTGCATAGTGAAGCATAAATATCATAATTGGTTCCAAAATTCCCCCCAAACAAAAAAATTACACACCCATTAAGCCTTTAGAAAGCTCCACTATGGTGCATGAAGAGGAAAAAACGCAACATGATATATCAAAATTAAGGGACCAAGTGCAACAAATTTCACTCTCACAAAGAGAAACCAAAAATGACATGAATGGTTTAAAGGAGACATAGATGGTTTAAAAGGGAACATGGAATGGTTTAAAAGGGAACATCAAGAATCTAGTCCTCGGTATCCCAATCAACCTGCCTATTATGAATTCATGTTCTAGCTTGTTTAACTTTGTGTTAAACATCGTAAATCACTCTCCATACCACTTCAAGGATGATATCCCCATATCTAGGCATGACAACATGAGCCACATTTTGAGCAAAGGTCTAACTAGGAGAGGAGGGGATGCATCGATGGGAGTAGTAGGGTCAGGACAACCTCTCATACCTCCATGTTAAGTAGGGGATATAAGACATCTATCCATGACACAAGAGGCATAAAGAGGGAGAAAACATAGGTGGAATGCATAGCAAGGGAGAGAAATATTGATGTTAGTGAAAAGGCTGAGGGAGTAGACAGGGGAGAAATCAGGGGGTGCACTAAGAACATGAAGAATAGAGATAAGAGGCCACTGGAGATAGTAGAGTTAGAGTAAATTGAGGCTTAAGAAAACTAGCTAGAGAGAAAATGGCGAGGTGAAGGGAAACATTTTTAGCAAAAGACTCAAAGGAGAGACCATAAGAATGGACCAACCAAAATTGACAACCCAAGGGAGGGGATACAAAACTAGAAGAATACTAACGAATGTGAGTAATGTTAAAAATAAAGATAACGATGATGCCAAACCTAAAATTTCTTAGCCATGTTCACAATGAACCAAACGTGACACACTTTGTGTTGGTTAATTTCCATTCGATAACCAACACCAATCCTACATTCATTAGAAGCTCCATCATAAAAATTACATTGGGCTTCCATCCCCTTAAACCAATGCACTCCCAAAATGGAAACTCTAATTGTTCCCTTTAGAGCCCAAAAAGAGGGATGATTTTCAATATTATAGGCAACTAGGAGAGCATCAGTCAACATGTTTATAACCTTCTCCAATAATATTTTTTCATGATACTTATTCAATTACCCATTAGTTCGTATAAATTTTGTTGAGATGCTTCAACAAGCCAAATTCACGACATATTGTCCTTCCCTATAATCCCATGCCACAAACACCAGTACTTCAACAACGTCCCATGAACTACCCATCTTCTCCATCAAGCGCAATCATAAGTAATCATGTTGCATGCAGGTTTCGATTTGGTAGGTATTCTATTACCCCTCCTTAATTGCATGGAACTCATTTCATTCATTGGGGGATTCCCCCCAATCCAAACACCCACAATGGGGAATAGGGATCAAATCAAGCAATAATAGTGATCAAATCTTGTGACATGGAAGCTTAATTTTGAATGTGATGGAAAATAATGGACATGTTGTCATTGGCATGAAAACTCAAATCGTTGCACATTAATTTTCTTATAGTTTATCATGAAAAATTGCATGTAGATTTCAACTTAATTAAAGAAATGGAAAACTAAATCTAATTTTATCCACACCTAGTGGAACAAGGTGTGGATAAAATGACTCTAAAATGTTGGAGGTGCACATGTTTTAATATATTTTTTGAAAAGATAATGAAAAGATTCTTCTAGTGTTCAACTTCAATGTTCATTTCCCTTACAAAATGGGCTTAACAATCTCACCTTTTTTCTCAGGATTTTGCTGCCTTAGAGTGTCCCACAAAATCAATAGCATGAGAAAGGAACATTGTCCCCATTTTTCAAGTGTAGCAACAAAACCCCAATATTCCAAGTGATATCAGAATTTATAGGTAAATTCAATGGAAAATAGTGGAGTCCCAAATGTCTAGAAGGATGGTAAAATGAATGATTGGTCTTTTCTTATTCAAGGATATCTTCATCAATATATTTCAATGAAGGGTTTTCAACCTCTAGGTTAGAAACCAAGAAAGATAGGGATAAAGTTCTATAATGGAATTCTTGGTTCATTTGATATAATGGCCTCTACCTGAAGGACCTGAACAATTTGTCCTTGAACTATGACAATGGGAAAGAAACGAGGTCCATGTAAAAAAGGTGGACTCATAACAAGTTCGTTTGAAGTATGATTGATGCCACAAGTATGGGAAATTTGTAACAAACTACAAAAATAAGTGTTCCAGGGAAAATCATCATAAATTTCTCTTCGAGCATCAGAATTGAAAATTTCAATTTTTTTTTAAATTAAACAAACTTTAGTTTCTTGGGTATGATTTTTTGGGCCGAAGGTTGAAACAATCACACATGGTACTACGTACAATTTCAATCTACTAAACCAGTCCATAATCAAGCCATCACGGGAGATTCGCCATAAATTTACCTTAAAGAATATAATCTTAGTATAAATGGTTGGGTTAGAAGTAAGACACAAAGAGTTACCTCATGACACAATTTCAGATATTAGGATATTGAAATCATTAAGATATTATAATTTCAAGGTCATCTAGATAAAAAAGCTCAAAATCAAGCTTTTAAAAGGTGTGTATTTTTAAATTTGCGTAAATGTTCTTTAACAAATATATCTAAAGTTATTCAAAGTGCATAGTGAAGCATAAATATCGTTAATTGGTTCCAAAATTTCTCCCAAAAAAAAAAATTTGCACGCCCATTAAGCCTTTAGAAATCTCTACTATGACGCATGAAGAGGGAAAAATGAAACATTATATATCAAACTTAAGGGACTAAGTGCAACAAATTTCACTCTCACAAAGAGAAACCAAAGATGACACGAATGGTTTAAAATGGGACATGGATGGTTTAAAATGGAACATGGAAGGTTCAAAAGCTAACATGGAAGGTTGAAAGGAAGGTTTCCTAAATTTTCTACAAAAAAGACTTCCTAATGGTGACATGGTAGTCCATGAAACTCATGATGAAAATAAAAGGAATGTGAATCATGGTTTTAGAGACTCTATATTTGGGTTGAAGACTAACCACATTCAAAATATTTATATGAGGAATTTTTATGGAAATGATATGCAACATGATACTACTGATAGATCTTGGCAGATATAGATACCACACAAAATGATCTTGGAAGATGAAAATACCACACAAATTGATAGTGGATATAGTAACAAAAGTTATGGCTCATTATCAATAGTTGAAAACATCAACTCTTCTACTAGGATATGTAAACATCAAACAAAATTATTCCATATCTCATTTGTAAACTTGCCAAAGCAATATGACAAAACAATCCAATCATAAATGTTTTAGTTTCTTACCTACTACTGATATGTCATACAACCAGGCAAGCCACCATAAACCTACATTGTTGGATCTTGGGTTGGAGGATCATAACCATATGCTTCATATCCTTGACCATAATCGTAATAAGATCCACCATCATTCCATTTATTTAGAACTAGTTAATGTTGTGCTCCCAAATTGCACTCTATAATAAAATATACACATGCCTGTGAGAAAGGAGAAACATAAATATTTTAAATCAAGGTGATAATTCAGAAAGACATTTGAATGAAAATGAAAAAACTATTCTATAGACTTACCTCCTTTTGCTGGAGATCGACCCAAGGGAGGACAAATAAATTCTTGACCTATAACAGTACCATGCAACTCTAGCAAAGCTTCCTTGACAGGGAAACTAATACAAATTTATCTCAAAGTTCCAATAAATATTGTAGAAGATACTAAATCTGACTTCAAAATTCAGATATAACATGGAATATTTCACAAATACTTCCTTTTTGTTTTAGACATGATTGCCAAATTCTGGCTCTTAATCAATCAATTAGATCTAGCATAATGCTATATTTTATTTTTAACATGCAATGAAGTGTTATGAAAATAATTGTAGACTACCATCACCATGCAACTCTACCTCATAAGTAACATAGGCCAAATATGTTAGTGAATTATACAGAACCACATCCTTTTCCCACAAGTATTTTCACATACATAATCTCTTCACATGGCCCAAAAGCCTGCATCAAATCTTCATTCGTTTCATTTCAATCTAACCCACCAACAAATATTTGCATGAAAGAGTCCAAAGTGAATAATAAAAACAAATGTACACCTTAAAAGGAGTTGCAGAAAAACAAACCCACTCAAAGTTGTATTATATGGATCAATATCTCAATGGAAGCCGTGACCAACAACTACAACACCATATTCCTTTATGTAGTAGTTACCTGAACCAAAAATAAATTATGACTAGAAAATTAGTTTCCAAAACCATGTTTGTGGTGTTGAAAATTTGTACGGAACATATCCTGAATAAAAGAAAATATATTGAATAGGAAAAAAAAGGGTGATACCTAGATGACTTCTATCTAACTCGAAATTAAAATATTCATTAAACATATGTTAACTTGTTTAACCATTGATTTCATTCTTTGGTTATTAAAATGACATCAAAATTGTATTCATGTTTACTATGCAATACCTGAACCAATTCCCACCAACAATAGCATCGCCTTATGACATCGAACCCCCATCTTAATTATTAGAACTCTTAATAGTGTGGCTGACTTGGGATTTCCCTCTTCTACTTGGAAGTTAGAAAAGTGTTTTCCATAGGGATCACAAACAATATTTAAACTTGTATGTGAATATTTGTATGATCTCATTTTCCAGCACAAGTCATAGCCATGGGTGCAAGGCACATATTTACATATGAGATAGATAACAAGTAACAAGACACTAGCAAGTGCATGTTTGATGTTCAACCAAAAACTACTCATCAACTAGCTTCACAAGGGATTTAAATTTTAAACTGTACAACTCAATTAAATTTTAGTATGTACTTCAACTTTTTGTATATCATCATATAAGTAACAGTAAAATTTTCAAGAACTACCAAGAATGACATATGGAAATAGTCAATAGAAAACTTCGCATGTACTGCCTATTCCATTACAACCATAGATATAAGAGAATTGTTAAAACTAAAATTGCATTGTTAATAATAACAACTAGGTAAAACTTATATTGATAATATAGCTAGCTAGATTTCATGTTCAAGAGTCAAGACATTGATTTTGAACTATCTGAAGCTTAGCACATTAGGGTGGGGAGGAATCACAATACTTAAACAACAACATGTAGCAGAAAAGATCATAGGGTACAAGGGAAGTCATTTTTCTCTATGTTGTCATGAGAAGTAGGGAATTATGAGGAAACACTTACAAAAGATGAATGTTAATTCCCCCCAAGCATGGCTAAAATGTTGTTCTTCAAAAGGTGAATAAATATTGTAGTGGTACTAAAGCAAACCTTGTATCTAAACCCTGAAATATCAGACCATGAAATGTAGATTATGGGGGTTTTTCCTGCAATCTAACATAGACATGGTTTTAAAGAAATTCAATGTTTGGAGGTTGCAAGGAAGTTTTCCAGATTTAACACCTTGAACAAATAATTACTTAATGGAAAATTTCCTTGAATGCACACATTTTTAGAAGGAATGGTGTATGGGAAAAGTAAATCTAAACATATAAATGGACTATGAGATTTAATCCTATGTAAGGTACACCTAACATATTTGTTGTGTATATTAACATTCCAAACTTAGAGTCGAGTGGGGGGTGTAGTGTATTGGAGAAGTAAGTCTGAAAATATCGATGGACTAGGATTTGATCCTCTGTAAGATATAACGAGCATGGTTGGAGAGCGGGTTTAGCCTTCCCACCTTTTGTTGGACTTATTCTACCATGAAATATTCTGATCCATAAAATAAACTTTGGAAAAACTATTAATAGAACCTAGGCAACAAACAAAAGGAAGATCATAAAACATGCAACAATATTAGTTGTGATCTAGATTTAGATAATGATGATAACTTGACTAATTATGTGTTGTTGCGTTTAGTGAATCCATTAATCAATTTGAAAACTATTGCCTAATACTCTCATTTTCAAAAACCATTCCCAATAAAAGCCAAACATATAGGTCAATGAGGATTTTCTTTTCTTGCAAATATTAAATCATGTTGACTATTCAAGAATCAAATATTAGTTTACTAATTGAAATGAGTGAGTGGGAGAAAAAATATAATTCTCTTTTCACTTCCTTAGGAATAAACCCCAAAGAAAGAAAAGACTATTCATGGATGAGAAAATCAAATATCAACATCAAAACCACATATCTAGGAAGTTCAGGTTAAAAGAAGTATGCATATTTCTCTTATAAACAAATACATTTAAATCCAAAAGGAAAATTTGTACTAGAAAAAACAAAATAAACACTTAGTGTTTATACTTAATGACATGAAATTAGAATATAATATCAGTTTGAACATACAACATGTGAAAAATATTTGAGAAAAATAGAAACTTGAGTTGTATTAAATTAAAAATGAAGAAAACACACTTCACTAATGAGAAAAACATATATGATCCACTTCAATTTCCAGACCACACATCAACAAATATTAGAGTAATAGAATCAAATATACTTCTTTTTTAAACAAATACAATTAAAACAAAGGGAAAATATTTCCACAAAAAACATATAAACACTTATGCTAGTCTTCAAACGTGACATAAAATTTGAATTTATGACCACTTTGAACATAGAAGCTTGGGAAAAAAACCTACGATGTATATCAATCATTACATTGAGTGAATATGGAAGTTAGAACATACAACTAGTAATGATAGGTCATGTTTTCTGTTGGGCCACATCCTCCTTGCAATTAGGCTAATATGTTTGATATAGTCTAGGGATCATATTATTGTATTATTAGGTGATACCATAGTAAAAAGGTTCATATTTGTGTTCAAATTCAGAGACATTGAAATCTGAAACGATGAAATATGGATAAAGTTCACTATTAAATTCTAGAGAGAGTGTGTGTATCTTAAGTTTAAACATATCCTAAATTTAAGTATCTTTATATGTGTTTATTTGTTAACATATCCTCAATTAAATTTAAATTAGCAATTCAGTTGTTGTTCTCGATGTGTTTTCTTCAACATGGGCAACTTTAGCAAATCCATACAATTATGATGACAGGGGAGAAGACAAAATAATTATGACAATGTTGTGGCACAAGGTGATGAGCATGTTATGCAACAACATGTCATCTGAAATCTTCCAGGATCTATATATGAAGTGAAATGTTGCCTATTAGAAATAACAGTCAAAGGGATTTAGTCTATAGGGCACCCAAGTTTTCAATGATTGAAGTAATATGAACCTGTAAAATATTGGTGGGTGAGATGCCCATGATACTCCAATGATTAGAGTGATTTGTACAAAGCATGTTGTCTAAAATGTTTAAGGATCCATGTATGGAATGGAATATTGCATAAGAGTGATATTTGTTAGAGAATTTTAGGTGTGACACCCTAGCTTTAATGATTGAAGTTGATCCATGCATGTCATAGACCCTAACACCTATAAGAGGTCAATGGTTGTGATGCCTAGGGAAGTTGTCATGATTTGTGTGTTTTTCACTAAAAATATCATATGTTTGGGACCTGTGAGAGGCTTCTTACTCCAATGATAGAAGTGATTTTTTTTTATTGAGATAGGCACACTAAACCTATGATAGATCCTTGAATTCTTTTTATTGATCTGCACTAATTTCCATAATTTCTAGAGGCAGGTGTAAATTATGTTAAGATTCCATGATTGAGGAGTACCCATATTGCATTGAAGAGATTTCAGAGGAGACGTGGTGATATATCATGATGAAGCGGTATTCTTCCAGCCTTGAGGAGGCACATGCAAATCAAGAATGACATATATTATGATGGAGGAAAACCTTTCTAGTGTTGAGGTAGAAAATGTAGAGTAGGTATGGTAGGGTGCCATTTGGGAGTTTATTCTAGAACCCACTATGGAATCCGTGATTGATTCCAAGCATTGAATTGTCTAAATTGAGAATTTGTGGCATAGGATTTTCTCAAAAAGAGAGAGTTTACCTCAATGAGGCTTGTACTTTAGTTTTTTTCTACATTATTTTGTTGTATAGAAGAGATTTTAGAGAACATAAGGGAGTAGTTTTCTTGGTTTATATTATTTCAAATTCATGGGTTTTCATATTCTTTGAAATCCTTAGCAAAGGAGATGTTTAATATATTGTGATAGTATCACATTGTGGTCCTAAACAAGAGGTAGCATTAGAATTTACATGTCTTGAATATCCATACAATTATGATCAAAGTGTAGGAGGTGAAATGATGATGGCTATTATGTGGTGGAATGTAATGAGTAGACTCTGTAGTAGAAAATTCTATAACAATCTATAGACCTTCATGGCACATTCAATAGACCAATGAAGACAAAAAATGGTTATATAATGTTAAATAAGCTACTAAGGTGTTATGGTGTAGGCATTGTTATTGATCCGAATTTAAACAGGAACGCAATAAAATACAGAGATAACCATATACACAAAGATGCAATGGAAATAATACTTCATTTCATTAATGGAAAATACTGAAAAATGCTTACAACCAGAAATAGAAATAAACCAGCTAGGGCGATGGTAGCTTATCTCTGAGAAGAGATGTGTGGCTACATGCCTCTGAACTGTTCCGAACTTGTGTTACAATGAGGCTCGAAGGCCTATTTATTATTGAGAAACAATGGAAAACCCTTCACATTCCAAAACCGACCCTTAGAAGATGAAACGCCAAATTGTGGGCCCCGTTTTGGGTAAATTGGTACATCAATTTCCCGGGGTCGTAACTTTGGCATACGATCTTCGTTTGACGCGTATGATAGCTCGTTAGAAAGATCTATCCGAGAACTACCATTGTTGGAACAAGCAACACCGGTCCATGTCCCATGGACCCGTGTTGCCCCTGGATTCCCCAAAAAATGTCGTTTAGGGCCTCAAAACGGCTCCGGAAGTTCAGGACCCGAAAAAACTGCTAAAAATAGTAAGTTGTGCTACAATTAAGGAAACTGAAAAATGCTGAAAGAGACAATTGTGGGGGTCCAAATGGGATAGGTGGGTGGCCACCAACATCCACCTGGATCATTCCTCCCCCCTTAGGAAGCAATGGTCCCCATTGCGTTGAGTTCCTCCATCTGCTGAACTTGTCCTGCAAATCTCTGATGTGTCCAGTAATGGTGGGAAGCATGGTCGACGACGGTCCACAGTGAACAGTTGGTGCAGGCGGAGGAATGGAGGAATGATGGGCTTCAAAGCATTGCTGCACGTAGCCTTGGTACTGGTGTAAGGACCATGTCGGTGGTCTGAGCTTCTGATGGGTTTTGGTAAGGCGTTTTTTCTGTCGATGCAACCAGACTTTGTTGCCCACCTGAAGCTTGTGTGGTACCCCTATGGGTGAGGAGAAGTTGTTCCTGTGTTCTGTCATGACCGTATCCCTTTGCTGCTGCTGCTGTGTGGAGGAACCCTTTTCGGTGGTCATGGATGTAGCAACGATCTTCCCCTTACTTTGGGAGTGAACCATACAGATGAATTTCCTGGTCTGTGATATGAGCTTGCTGCCTTTCTTAGCAGTGATCAAAGATGTGGCGGTAGGTGGGGCTACCTCCGGTATCCTGTATAATGAATTATTCAAAGAAATAATGACAGCACGAGGCCTTGACTCATACACAGCATGCCGCCTCCACAAGTATGGCTGCCCTAATAATACATCACAAACATCCAGAGGTGTAACATCACACAATACCTCGTCTGTGAATGGCTTTTATGCTGTAGGGAAGGGCGGCACTGCTGGCGAACTATGAGATCTCGTCTCATGAAGCCACCCAACTGATATGGCTGGGTTGTTAGTTGGTAGGCCAAACCGCTTCCGACCCTGTTGAATAAGGTTCTGGCTGCCATTTGTCGACAATGAATTGCAGCGGCGAACCGCTTCAACCACATCTGTGAGTGGAAAAGACGTTCCCCCTCCTCTGGCTTTCGGGGGGCCTCCATTTTCTTCTGGATCTTGCAGTGGCAACAATGGCGCTGGGATCCGCATCAATGATCTGCTTCCCTTTTCCATTCCCCTTGTCGGGTTCTGGTTCAGGGTCGGAACATGTATCTGATTCGGAAGCCTTCAACTCGCCACCAATGACTGCTTGGTCCGACACTCACTTGTGTTATGAGTGGGACTCTTGTGGAACTCACACCACTTTCCTGTGTCCTTCTTCGGCTTTGTGGTGTTGTTCTTTTCTTGTGGCTTCGACGGTTGTCTTGGGTCACCCTGCCTTGGCTTTGTCCTTTAGGCTTCGGATTTGCAGATCCAAAGTCTCTCTTCTTCTGTTTGAACTTTTGCTCGATTTTGACAGCGTATCGGTATGCTGTGCCGAGTGAGGAGATGTTCAAGAACTCCATCTCTTCCTGGATGTATTTGTGCAGGCAACCGCGGTATTTGAGTACCAGATGCAGCTCAGAATCTTTGATACCCAACAGTGTGCAAAGGGTGTGAAAAATGTTTGTGAACTCAGGCACATCTTGGTCCCGTCCCTACCGCAACGTGGTCCATTTGATGTATTTGTCCTCATAGCTTTTGACAGGGTAGTACTGCTCCTTGATAGCATCTCGAAATGAATCCCAAGTGGGTGCGGCTGAAAATAATGAGCATGTACTTTCATCCTTCTGCTCGCAGTAGGTTTCCCACCAGTCCTTGACGTGGGGGGCTGCTTTGAGAAGAGCGAAAACAATCTTTTCCCGACTTGAAAATTCATGAACAGAAAAATACGCTTCTAGCAGATTTAACCATTTATCTACGGCATCTGCATCTATTTTACCCTCAAAGATGGGGATTTCAAAATTAACTTGTACCTTAAAGAGCGTGGCGTTTCCAGAGTAGCTGCTGGAAGCCGATGCGTCACCTCTAGGTAGCCGCTGAAGGATCTGCGCAAAGCTATCCATCATCGCATTCCTTTGCCACTCGAGGGCTTCTTCGAGCAAGATTTTGATAAGATCTCCTGCCCCCTCGTCTTTCTTCTCATTCGCCATGGGAGGCCGTCGGGATTTGCGAGGCTGGTCTTGCAAAGGTTCGACCAGTTCAAGCCC